>JAUJYP020000496.1:0-206986 GCA_030674075.2 Linum usitatissimum | reverse complement strand
CCTACGAATAATCAATCCCCAACCGAACTACGCGGACATTGATCACAAAAGAATTGGGTACGTACGTAGTTGTGAAAGGCTCGAGTCCACCTTGCACATAAGAACGATACTTGGATAATCAATCTTGACCCCGAACTACGCGGATGTGATCCAAATATTGGGTACGTAGAGCGGACGAGGAAAAGGCTCGAGTTCGCCTTTAGCAAAAAATACCAATTAATAATCGATCTCGAACCCCAAGCACATGGACTCGATTACAAATGATTGGGTACGTAGGTAGCCGAAAGTTTGGAAGTCCACCTTTTAAAAATTTCTTTATGAATAATCAATCCCAAACCGAACTATGTGGACTTGGATCACAAATTATTCGGTACATACACAGTGTCGAAAGGCTTGAATCGACCTTTTAAAAAAGTTACCTTGGATAACCAATCTCCAACCCCGAAGCTTGCGCGGTGTATGATCCCAAAATATTGGGTACATAGGCAACCGAAGAAGCTCGAGTCCGCGTTTAATAAAAAATACCAATTAATAATCAATCTCGAACCCCTGACTACACGGACTTTGATTACAAATTATTGGGTACGTAGGTATCCGGAGAAAAATTGGAGTCCCCCTTTTTAAAAATTCCCTATGTATAATCAATCCCACCCCGAACTACGCGGACATTGATCACAAAGAATTGGATACGTACATAGTTGTGAAAGGCTCGAGTCCACTTTATAAGAAAGAGAAGTACCTATGGATAATAAATCTCCAAAACCGAACTACGCGGACTGTGATCCCAAAATATTGGGTACGTAGGCACCCGAGAAAGGCTCGAGTTCGCCTTTAATGAAAAATACCAATTAATAAT
This sequence comes from Linum usitatissimum, assembly GCA_030674075.2. Classification (NCBI taxonomy): domain Eukaryota; kingdom Viridiplantae; phylum Streptophyta; class Magnoliopsida; order Malpighiales; family Linaceae; genus Linum; species Linum usitatissimum. The sequence continues at coordinate 206,130 of JAUJYP020000496.1, read as the reverse complement.
CGATCTCGGACCCCAACTACACGGACTTTGGATTACAAATGATTGGGTACGTAGGTAGCCGAGAAAAATTTGAGTCCACCTTTTTTTTTAAAATTTCCTAAGAATAATCAATCCCAAACCGAACTATGTGGACTTGGATCACAAATTATTCGGTACATACACAGTTGAAACGCTTGAATCGACCTTTTAAAAAGTTACCAATGGATAACCAATCTCCAACCCCGAACTGCGCGGACTATGATCCCAAAATATTGGGTACATAGGCAACGAGAAAAGGCTCGAGTCCGCGTTTAATAAAAAATACCAATTAATAATCAATCTCGAACCCCAACTACACGGACTTTGATTACAAATTATTGGGTACGTAGGTATCCGAGAAAATTGGAGTCCCCCTTTTTTTTAAAATTTCCTATGAATAATCAATCCCACCCCGAACTACGCGGACATTGATCACAAAGAATTGGATACGTACATAGTTGTGAAAGGCTCGAGTCCACCTTATAAGAAAGATACCTATGGATAATCAATCTCCGACCCCGAACTACGCGGACCGTGATCCCAAAATATTGGGTACGTAGCCGGACGAGAAAGGCTCGAGTTCGCCTTTAATAAAAAATACCAATTAATAATCGATCTCGAACCCCAACTACACGGACTCGATTACAAATGATTGGGTACGTAGGTAGCCGAAAATTTGAGTCCACCTTTTTAAAAATTTCCTATGAATAATCAATCCCAAACCGAACTATGTGGACTTGGATCACAAATTATTCGGTACATAGCTATTGTGAAAGGCTTGAATCGACCTTTTAAAAAAGTTACCTATGGATAACCAATCTCCAACCCCGAATCGCGCGGACTATGATCCCAAAATATTGGGTACATAGGCAACCGAGAAAGGCTCGAGTCCGCGTTTAATAAAAAATACCAATTAATAATCAATCTCGAACCCCAACTACACGGACTTTGATTACAAATTATTGGGTACGTAGGTATCCGAGAAAAATTGGAGTCCCCCTTTTTTAAAATTTCCTATGTATAATCAATCCCACCCCGAACTACGCGGACATTGATCACAAAGAATTGGATACGTACATAGTTGTGAAAGGCTCGAGTCCACCTTATAAGAAAGATACCTATGGATAATAAATCTCCAAAACCGAACTACGCGGACCGTGATCCCAAAATATTGGGTACGTAGGCGACCGAGAAAGGCTCGAGTTCGCCTTTAATGAAAAATACCAATTAATAATCGATCTCGGACCCCAACTACACGGACTTTGATTACAAATGATTGGGTACGTAGGTAGCCGAGAAAATTTGAGTCCACCTTTTTTAAAATTTCCTAAGAATAATCAATCCCAAACCGAACTATGTGGACTTGGATCACAAATTATTCGGTACATACACGCTTGTGAAACGCTTGAATCGACCTTTTAAAAAAGTTACCAATGGATAACCAATCTCCAACCCCGAACCGCGCGGACTATGATCCCAAAATATTGGGTACATAGGCAACCGAGAAAGGCTCGAGTCCGCGTTTAATAAAAAATACCAATTAATAATCAATCTCGAACCCCAACTACACGGACTTTGATTACAAATTATTGGGTACGTAGGTATCCGAGAAAATTGGAGTCCCCCTTTTTTAAAATTTCCTATGAATAATCAATCCCACCCCGAACTACGCGGACATTGATCACAAAGAATTGGATACGTACATAGTTGTGAAAGGCTCGAGTCCACCTTATAAGAAAGATACCTATGGATAATCAATCTCCAACCCCGAACTACGCGGATCGTGATCCCAAAATATTGGGTACGTAGCCGGACGAGAAAGGCTCGAGTTCGCCTTTAATAAAAAATACCAATTAATAATCGATCTCGAACCCCAACTACACGGACTCTGATTACAAATGATTGGGTACGTAGGTAGCCAAAAATTTGAGTCCACCTTTTTAAAAATTTCCTATAAATAATCAATAACAAACCGAACTATGTGGACTTGGATCACAAATTATTCGGTACATACACGATTGTGAAACGCTTGAATCGACCTTTTAAAAAAGTTACCAATGGATAACCAATCTCCAACCCCGAATCGCGCGGACTATGATCCCAAAATATTGGGTACATAGGCAACCGAGAAAGGCTCGAGTCCGCGTTTAATAAAAAATACCAATTAATAATCAATCTCGAACCCCAACTACACGGACTTTGATTACAAATTATTGGGTACGTAGGTATCCGAGAAAAATTTGAGTCTACCCTTTTTAAAAATTCCTACGAATAATCAATCCCAACCCGAACTACGCGGACATTGATCACAAAGAATTGGGTACGTACATAGTTGTGAAAGGCTCGAGTCCACCTTATAAGAAAGATACCTATGGATAATCAATCTCCAACCCCGAACTACGCGGACTGTGATCCCAAAATATTGGGTACGTAGGCAGCCGAGAAAGGCTCGAGTTCGCCTTTAATAAAAAATACCAATTAATAACCGATCTCGAACCCCAACTACATGGACTTTGATTAAAAATGATTGGGTACGTAGGTAGCCGAGAAAAATTTGAGTCCACCTTTTTAAAAATTACCTATGAATAATCAAACCAAACCCGAAGTACGCGTACTTTGATCACAAAGTATTCGGTACGTACACAGTTGTGAAAGGCTCGAGTCTACCTTTTAAAAAAGATACCTATGGATAACCATTGTCCAACCCCGAACTACGCGGACTTTGAGCCCAAAATATTGGGTACATAGACAACAAAGAAAGGGTCGAGTCCTCCTTTAATAAAAAATACCGATTAATAATCAGTCTCGAACCCCAACAACACCAACTTTGATTACAATTTATTTGGTACGTAGGTAGCCGAGAAAAATTTCAGTCCACCTTTTTTAAAATTACCTATGAATAATCAATCCCAACCCGAACTACGCGGACTTTGATCACATAGTATTCGGTACGTACACAGCTGTGAAAGGCTTGACACTACTTGTTGAAAAAGATACCTATGGAGAACAAATCTCCAACCCGCCGAACTACGCGGAGTTTGAGCCCAAAATATTAGGTACATAGGCAACAAAGAAAGGCTCGAGTCCGCCTTTAATAAAAAATACCTATTAATAATCAATCTCGAACCCCAACTATACGGACTTTGATTACAACTTATTTCGTACGTAGGTAGCCGTGAAAAATTTGAGTGCACCTTTTTTAAAATTACCTATGAATAATAAATCCCAACCCGAACTACGCGAACTTTGATCACAAAGTATTTGGTACGTACACGTACCGTGAAAGGCTAGACTCTACTTGTTGAAAAAGATAGCTATGGATAATCAATCTCCAACCCCAAAATACGAGGACTTTAATCCAAAAGTATTGGGTATGTAGGAAGCCGAGAATGGTTCGAGTCTGCTTTTATTAGATAATACCTATTAATAATCAATCTCGAACCCCAACTACACGGACTTTGATTACAAATTATTGAGTACGTAGGTTGCCGAGAATGATTTGAGTCCATCGTTTTAAAAATTACCTATGAATAATCAATCCCAACCCGAAGTAAGCGGACTTTGATCACAAAGTATTCGGTACGTACACAGTTGTGAAAGGCTCGAGTCGACCTTTTAAAAAAGATACCTATGGATAACCAATGTCCAACCCCGAACTACGCGAACTTTGAGCCCAAAATATTGGGTACATAGACAACAAAGAAAGGGTCGAGTCCGCCTTTAAAAAAATACCGATTAATAATCAATCTCGAACCCCAACAACACCAACTTTGATTACAATTTATTTGGTACGTAGGTAGCCGAGAAAAATTTGAGTCCACCTTTTTAAAATTACCTATGAATAATCAATCCCAACCCGAACTACGCGGACTTTGATCACAAAGTATTCGGTACGTACACAGCTGTGAAAGGCTCGAGTCTACCTTTTAAAAAAGATACCTATGGATAGCCAATGTCCAACCCCGAACTACGCGGACTTTGAGCCCAAAATATTGGGTACATAGACAACAAAGAAAGAGTCGAGTCCGCCTTTAATAAAAAATACCGATTAATAATCAGTCTCGAACCCCAACAACACCAACTTTGATTACAATTTATTTGGTACGTAGGTAGCCGAGAAAAATTTCAGTCCACCTTTTTTAAAATTACCTATGAATAATCAATCCCAACCCGAACTACGCGGACTTTGATCACATAGTATTCGGTACGTACACAGCTGTGAAAGGCTTGACACTACTTGTTGAAAAAGATACCTATGGAGAACAAATCTCCAACCCGCCGAACTATGCGGACTTTGAGCCCAAAATATTAGGTACATAGGCAACAAAGAAAGGCTCGAGTCCGCCTTTAATAAAAAATACCTATTAATAATCAATCTCGAACCCCAACTATACGGACTTTGATTACAACTTATTTCGTACGTAGGTAGCCGAGAAAAATTTCAGTGCACCTTTTTTAAAATTACCTATGAATAATAAATCCCAACCCGAACTACGCGAACTTTGATCACAAAGTATTCGGTACGTACACAAATTGTGAAAGGCTTGACTCTACTTGTTGAAAAAGATACCTATGGATAATCAATCTCCAACCCCAAAATACGAGGACTTTAATCCAAAAGTATTGGGTATGTAGGAAGCCGAGAATGGCTCGAGTCTGCTTTTAAAAGATAATACCTATTAATAATCAATCTCGAACCCCAACTACACGGACTTTGATTACAAATTATTGAGTACGTAGGTTGCCGAGAAAGATTTGAGTCCATCTTTTTAAAAATTACCTATGAATAATCAATCCCAACCCGAAGTAAGCGGACTTTGATCACAAAGTATTCGGTACGTACACAGTTGTGAAAGGCTCGAGTCGACCTTTTAAAAAAGATACCTATGGATAACCAATGTCCAACCCCGAACTACGCGAACTTTGAGCCCAAAATATTGTGTACATAGACAACAAAGAAACGGTCGAGTCCGCCTTTAATAAAAAATACCGATTAATAATCAATCTCGAACCCCAACAACACCAACTTTGATTACAATTTATTTGGTACGTAGGTAACCGAGAAAAATTTGAGTCCACCTTTTTTAAAATTACCTATGAATAATCAATCCCAACCCGAACTACGCGGACTTTGATCACAAAGTATTCGGTACGTACACGTACCGTGAAAGGCTTGACTCTACTTGTTGAAAAAGATACCTATGGATAATCAATCTCCAACCCCAAAGTACGAGGACATTGATCCCAAAGTATTGGGTATATAGGAAACCGAGAATAGCTCGAGTCGGCTTTTAAAAGATAATACCTATTAATAATCAATCTCGAACCCCAACTACACGGACTTTGATTACAAATTATTGAGTACGTAGGTTGCCGAGAAAGATTTGAGTCCATCTTTTTAAAAATTACCTATGAATAATCAATCCCAACCAGATGTAAGCGGACTCTGATCACAAAGTATTCGGTACGTACACAGTTGTGAAAGGCTCGAGTCGACCTTTTAAAAAACATACCTATGGATAAGCAATGTCCAACCCCGAACTACGCGAACTTTCAGCCCAAAATATTGTACATAGACAACAAAGAAAGGGTCGAGTCCGCCTTTAATAAAAAATACCGATTAATAATCAATCTCGAACCCCAACAACACCAACTTTGATTACAATTTATTTGGTACGTAGGTAGCCGAGAAAAATTTGAGTCCACCTTTTTTAAAATTACCTATGAATAATCAATCCCAACCCGAACTACGCGGACTTTGATCACAAAGTATTCGGTACGTACACAGCTGTGAAAGGCTTGACTCTACTTGTCTAAAAAGATACCTATGGATAATCAATGTCCAACCCCGAACTACGCGGACTTTGAGCCCAAAATATTGGGTACATAGACAACAAGGAAAGGGTCGAGTCCGCCTTTAATAACAAATACCGATTAATAATCAATCTCGAACCCCAACTACACGGAGTTTGATTACAACTTATTTGGTACGTAGGTAGCCGAGAAAAATTTGAGTGCACCTTTTTTAAAATTACCTATGAATAATAAATCCCAACCCGAACTACGCGAACTTTGATCACAAAGTATTCGGTACGTACACAGTTGTGAAAGGCTTGACTCTACTTGTTGAAAAAGATACCTATGGATAATAAATCTCCAACCCCAAAATACGAGGACTTTCATCCCAAAGTATTGGGTGTGTAGGAAGCCGAGAATGGCTCGAGTCCACTTTTAAAAGATAATACCTATTAATAATCAATCTCGAACCCCAACTATACGGACTTTGATTACAATTTATTGGGTACGTAGGTAGCCGAGAAAGATTTGAGTCCACCTTTTTAAAAATTACCTTTGAATAATCAATCCCAACCCGAAGTACGCGGACTTTGATCACAAAGTATTCGGTACGTACACAGTTGAAAAAAGGTTCGAGTCGACCTTTTAAAAAAGTTACCTATGGATACCCAATGTTCAACCCCGAACTACGCGGACTTTCAGCCCAAAATATTGGGTACATAGACAACAAAGAAAGGGTCGAGTCCGCCTTTAATAAAAAATACCGATTAATAATCAATCTCGAACCCCAACAACACTAACTTTGATTACAATTTATTTGGTACGTAGGTAGCCGAGAAAAATTTGAGTCCACCTTTTTTAAAATTACCTATGAATAATCAATCCCAACCCGAACTACGCGGACTTTGATCACAAAGTATTCGGTACGTACACAGCTGTGAAAGGCTTGACTCTACTTGTTGAAAAAGATACCTATGGATAACAAATCTCCAACCCGCCGAACTACGCGGACTTTGAGCCAAAAATATTAGGTACATAGGCAACAAAGAAAGGTTCGAGTCCGCCTTTAATAAAAAATACCTATTAATAATTAATCTCGAACCCCAACTACACGGACTTTGATTACAACTTATTTGGTACGTAGGTAGCCGAGAAAAATTTGAGTGCACCTTTTTTAAAATTACCTATGAATAATCAATCTCAACCCGAACTACGCGGACTATGATCAAGAAGTATTCGGTACGTACACGGTATCGTGAAAGGCTTGACTCTACTTGTTGAAAAAGATACATATGGATAATCAATCTCCAAGCCCAAAATACGAGGACTTAGATCCCAAAGTATTGGGTATGTAGGAAGCCGAGAATGGCTCGAGTCAGCTTTTAAAAGATAATACCTATTAATAATCAATCTCGAACCCAAACTACACGGACTTTGATTACAAATTATTAAGTACGTAGGTAACTGAGAAAGATTTGAGTCCACCTTTTTAAAAATTACCTATGAATAATCAAACCAAACCCTAAGTACGCGTACTTTGATCACAAAGTATTCGGTACGTACACAGTTTTGAAAGGCTCGAGTCTACCTTTTAAAAAAGATACCTATGGATAACCAATGTCCAACCCCGAACTACGCGGACTTTGAGCCCAAAATATTGGGTACATAGACAACAAAGAAAGGGTCGAGTCCGCCTTTAATAAAAAATACCGATTAATAATCAATCTCGAACCCCAACAACACCAACTTCGATTACAATTTATTTGGTACGTAGGTAGCCGAGAAAAATTTGAGTCCACCTTTTTAAAATTACCTATGAATAATCAATCCCAACCCGAACTACGCGGACTTTGATCACAAAGTATTCGGTACGTACACGAGCTGTGAAAGGCTTGACTCTACTTGTTGAAAAAGATACCTACGGATAATAAATCTCCAACCCGCCGAACTACGCGGACTTTGAGCCCAAAATGTTAGGTACATAGGCAACAAAGAATGGCTCGAGTCCGCCTTTAATAAAAAATACCTATTAATAATAAATCTCGAACCCCAACTACACGGACTTTGATTACAACTTATTTGGTACGTAGGTAGCCGAGAAAAATTTGAATGCACCTTTTTTAAAATTACCTATGAATAATAAATCCCAACCCGAACTACGCGGAGTTTGATCACAAAGTATTCGGTACGTACACAGCTGTGAAAGGCTCGACTCTACTTGTTGAAAAAGATACCTATGGATAATCAATCTCCAACCCCAAAATACGAGGACTTTCATCCCAAAGTATTGGGTATGTAGAAAGCCGAGAATGGCTCGAGTCCGCCTTTAAAAGATAATACCTATTAATAATCAATCTCGAACCCCAACTACACGGACTTTGATTACAAGTTATTGGGTACGTAGGTAGCCGAGAAAGATTTGAGTCCACCTTTTTAAAAATTACCTTTGAATAATCAATCCCAACCCGAAGTACGCGGACTTTGAGCACAAAGTATTCGGTACGTACACGATTGAAAAAAGGTTCGAGTCGACCTTTTAAAAAAGTTACCTATGGATACCCAATGTTCAACCCCGAACTACGCGGACTTTCAGCCCAAAATATTGGGTACATAGACAACAAAGAAAGGGTCGAGTCCGCCTTTAATAAAAAATACCGATTAATAATCAATCTCGAACCCCAACAACACTAACTTTGATTACAATTTAGTTGGTACGTAGGTAGCCGAGAAAAATTTGAGTCCACCTTTTTTAAAATTACCTATGAATAATCAATCCCAACCCGAACTACGCGGACTTTGATCACAAAGTATTCGGTACGTACACGACTGTGAAAGGCTTGACTCTACTTGTTGAAAAAGATACCTATGGATAACAAATCTCCAACCCGCCGAACTACGCGGACTTTGAGCCCAAAATATTAGGTACATAGGCAACAAAGAAAGGTTCGAGTCCGCCTTTAATAAAAAATACCTATTAATAATCAATCTCGAACCCCAACTACACGGACTTTGATTACAACTTATTTGGTACGTAGGTAGCCGAGAAAAATTTGAGTGCACCTTTTTTAAAATTACCTATGAATAATCAATCTCAACCCGAACTACGCGGACTTTGATCAACAAGTATTCGGTACGTACACAGCTGTGAAAGGCTTGACTCTACTTGTTGAAAAAGATACATATGGATAATCAATCTCCAAGCCCAAAATACGAGGACTTAGATCCCAAAGTATTGGGTATGTAGGAAGCCGAGAATGGCTCGAGTCAGCTTTTAAAAGATAATACCTATTAATAATCAATCTCGAACCCAAACTACACGGACTTTGATTACAAATTATTAAGTACGTAGGTAACTGAGAAAGATTTGAGTCCACCTTTTTAAAAATTACCTATGAATAATCAAACCAAACCCTAAGTACGCGTACTTTGATCACAAAGTATTCGGTTCGTACACAGTTTTGAAAGGCTCGAGTCTACCTTTTAAAAAAGATACCTATGGATAACCAATGTCCAACCCCGAACTACGCGGACTTTGAGCCCAAAATATTGGGTACATAGACAACAAAGAAAGGGTCGAGTCCGCCTTTAATAAAAAATACCGATTAATAATCAATCTCGAACCCCAACAACACCAACTTCGATTACAATTTATTTGGTACGTAGGTAGCCGAGAAAAATTTGAGTCCACCTTTTTTAAAATTACCTATGAATAATCAATCCCAACCCGAACTACGCGGACTTTGATCACAAAGTATTCGGTACGTACACAAATGTGAAAGGCTTGACTCTACTTGTTGAAAAAGATACCTACGGATAATAAATCTCCAACCCGCCGAACTACGCGGACTTTGAGCCCAAAATATTAGGTACATAGGCAACAAAGAATGGCTCGAGTCCGCCTTTAATAAAAAATACCTATTAATAATAAATCTCGAACCCCAACTACACGGACTTTGATTACAACTTATTTGGTACGTAGGTAGCCGAGAAAAATTTGAGTGCACCTTTTTTAAAATTACCTATGAATAATAAATCCCAACCCGAACTACGCAGACTTTGATCACAAAGTATTCGGTACGTACACGAGGTGAAAGGCTTGACTCTACTTGTTGAAAAAGATACCTATGGATAATCAATCTCCAACCCCAAAATACGAGGACTTTCATCCCAAAGTATTGGGTATGTAGAAAGCCGAGAATGGCTCGAGTCCGCTTTTAAAAGATAATACCTATTAATAATCAATCTCGAACCCCAACTACACGGACTTTGATTACAAGTTATTGGGTACGTAGGTAGCCGAGAAATATTTGAGTCCACCTTTTTAAAAATTACCTTTGAATAATCAATCCCAACCCGAAGTACGCGGACTTTGATCACAAAGTATTCGGTACGTACACAGTTGAAAAAAGGTTCGAGTCGACCTTTTAAAAAAGTTACCTATGGATACCCAATGTTCAACCCCGAACTACGCGGACTTTCAGCCCAAAATATTGGGTACATAGACAACAAAGAAAGGGTCGAGTCCGCCTTTAATAAAAAATACCGATTAATAATCAATCTCGAACCCCAACAACACCAACTTCGATTACAATTTATTTGGTACGTAGGTAGCCGAGAAAAATTTGAGTCCACCTTTTTTAAAATTACCTATGAATAATCAATCCCAACCCGAACTACGCGGACTTTGATCACAAAGTATTCGGTACGTACACAGCTGTGAAAGGCTTGACTCTACTTGTTGAAAAAGATACCTACGGATAATAAATCTCCAACTCGCCGAACTACGCGGACTTTGAGCCCAAAATATTAGGTACATAGGCAACAAAGAATGGCTCGAGTCCGCCTTTAATAAATAATACCTATTAATAATAAATCTCGAACCCCAACTACACGGACTTTGATTACAACTTATTTGGTACGTAGGTAGCCGAGAAAAATTTGAGTGCACCTTTTTTAAAATTACCTATGAATAATAAATCCCAACCCGAACTACGCGGAGTTTGATCACAAAGTATTCGGTACGTACACAGCTGTGAAAGGCTTGACTCTACTTGTTGAAAAAGATACCTATGGATAATCAATCTCCAACCCCAAAATACGAGGACTTTCAACCCAAAGTATTGGGTATGTAGAAAGCCGAGAATGGCTCGAGTCCGCTTTTAAAAGATAATACCTATTAATAATCAATCTCGAACCCCAACTACACGGACTTTGATTACAAGTTATTGGGTACGTAGGTAGCCGAGAAATATTTGAGTCCACCTTTTTAAAAATTACCTTTGAATAATCAATCCCAACCCGAAGTACGCGGACTTTGATCACAAAGTATTCGGTACGTACACAGTTGAAAAAAGGTTCGAGTCGACCTTTTAAAAAAGTTACCTATGGATACCCAATGTTCAACCCCGAACTACGCGGACTTTCAGCCCAAAATATTGGGTACATAGACAACAAAGAAAGGGTCGAGTCCGCCTTTAATAAAAAATACCGATTAATAATCAATCTCGAACCCCAACAACACTAACTTTGATTACAATTTATTTGGTACGTAGGTAGCCGAGAAAAATTTGAGTCCACCTTTTTTAAAATTACCTATGAATAATCAATCCCAACCCGAACTACGCGGACTTTGATCACAAAGTATTCGGTACGTACACAGCTGTGAAAGGCTTGACTCTACTTGTTGAAAAAGATACCTACGGATAATAAATCTCCAACCCGCCGAACTACGCGGACTTTGAGCCCAAAATATTAGGTACATAGGCAACAAAGAATGGCTCGAGTCCGCCTTTAATAAATAATACCTATTAATAATAAATCTCGAACCCCAACTACACGGACTTTGATTACAACTTATTTGGTACGTAGGTAGCCGAGAAAAATTTGAGTGCACCTTTTTTAAAATTACCTATGAATAATAAATCCCAACCCGAACTACGCGGAGTTTGATCACAAAGTATTCGGTACGTACACGAGACATTGTGAAAGGCTTGACTCTACTTGTTGAAAAAGATACCTATGGATAATCAATCTCCAACCCCAAAATACGAGGACTTTCATCCCAAAGTATTGGGTATGTAGAAAGCCGAGAATGGCTCGAGTCCGCTTTTAAAAGATAATACCTATTAATAATCAATCTCGAACCCCAACTACACGGACTTTGATTACAAGTTATTGGGTACGTAGGTAGCCGAGAAATATTTGAGTCCACCTTTTTAAAAATTACCTTTGAATAATCAATCCCAACCCGAAGTACGCGGACTTTGATCACAAAGTATTCGGTACGTACACGATTGAAAAAAGGTTCGAGTCGACCTTTTAAAAAAGTTACCTATGGATACCCAATGTTCAACCCCGAACTACGCGGACTTTCAGCCCAAAATATTGGGTACATAGACAACAAAGAAAGGGTCGAGTCCGCCTTTAATAAAAAATACCGATTAATAATCAATCTCGAACCCCAACAACACTAACTTTGATTACAATTTATTTGGTACGTAGGTAGCCGAGAAAAATTTGAGTCCACCTTTTTAAAATTACCTATGAATAATCAATCCCAACCCGAACTACGCGGACTTTGATCACAAAGTATTCGGTACGTACACAGTTGTGAAAGGCTTGACTCTACTTGTTGAAAAAGATACCTATGGATAACAAATCTCCAACCCGCCGAACTACGCGGACTTTGAGCCCAAAATATTAGGTACATAGGCAACAAAGAAAGGTTCGAGTCCGCCTTTAATAAAAAATACCTATTAATAATCAATCTCGAACCCCAACTACACGGACTTTGATTACAACTTATTTGGTACGTAGGTAGCCGAGAAAAATTTGAGTGCACCTTTTTAAAAATTACCTATGAATAATCAATCTCAACCCGAACTACGCGGACTTTGATCAAGAAGTATTCGGTACGTACACAGCTGTGAAAGGCTTGACTCTACTTGTTGAAAAAGATACATATGGATAATCAATCTCCAAGCCCAAAATACGAGGACTTAGATCCCAAAGTATTGGGTATGTAGGAAGCCGAGAATGGCTCGAGTCAGCTTTTAAAAGATAATACCTATTAATAATCAATCTCGAACCCAAACTACACGGACTTTGATTACAAATTATTAAGTACGTAGGTAACCGAGAAAGATTTGAGTCCACCTTTTTAAAAATTACCTATGAATAATCAAACCAAACCCTAAGTACGCGTACTTTGATCACAAAGTATTCGGTACGTACACGCTTTGAAAGGCTCGAGTCTACCTTTTAAAAAAGATACCTATGGATAACCAATGTCCAACCCCGAACTACGCGGACTTTGAGCCCAAAATATTGGGTACATAGACAACAAAGAAAGGGTCGAGTCCGCCTTTAATAAAAAATACCGATTAATAATCAATCTCGAACCCCAACAACACCAACTTCGATTACAATTTATTTGGTACGTAGGTAGCCGAGAAAAATTTGAGTCCACCTTTTTTAAAATTACCTATGAATAATCAATCCCAACCCGAACTACGCGGACTTTGATCACAAAGTATTCGGTACGTACACAGTTGTGAAAGGCTTGACTCTACTTGTTGAAAAAGATACCTACGGATAATAAATCTCCAACCCGCCGAACTACGCGGACTTTGAGCCCAAAATATTAGGTACATAGGCAACAAAGAATGGCTCGAGTCCGCCTTTAATAAAAAATACCTATTAATAATAAATCTCGAACCCCAACTACACGGACTTTGATTACAACTTATTTGGTACGTAGGTAGCCGAGAAAAATTTGAGTGCACCTTTTTTAAAATTACCTATGAATAATAAATCCCAACCCGAACTACGCGGAGTTTGATCACAAAGTATTCGGTACGTACACAGCTGTGAAAGGCTTGACTCTACTTGTTGAAAAAGATACCTATGGATAATCAATCTCCAACCCCAAAATACGAGGACTTTCATCCCAAAGTATTGGGTATGTAGAAAGCCGAGAATGGCTCGAGTCCGCTTTTAAAAGATAATACCTATTAATAATCAATCTCGAACCCCAACTACACGGACTTTGATTACAAGTTATTGGGTACGTAGGTAGCCGAGAAATATTTGAGTCCACCTTTTTAAAAATTACCTTTGAATAATCAATCCCAACCCGAAGTACGCGGACTTTGATCACAAAGTATTCGGTACGTACACAGTTGAAAAAAGGTTCGAGTCGACCTTTTAAAAAAGTTACCTATGGATACCCAATGTTCAACCCCGAACTACGCGGACTTTCAGCCCAAAATATTGGGTACATAGACAACAAAGAAAGGGTCGAGTCCGCCTTTAATAAAAAATACCGATTAATAATCAATCTCGAACCCCAACAACACTAACTTTGATTACAATTTATTTGGTACGTAGGTAGCCGAGAAAAATTTGAGTCCACCTTTTTTAAAATTACCTATGAATAATCAATCCCAACCCGAACTACGCGGACTTTGATCACAAAGTATTCGGTACGTACACAGGTATGTGAAAGGCTTGACTCTACTTGTTGAAAAAGATACCTATGGATAACAAATCTCCAACCCGCCGAACTACGCGGACTTTGAGCCCAAAATATTAGGTACATAGGCAACAAAGAAAGGTTCGAGTCCGCCTTTAATAAAAAATACCTATTAATAATCAATCTCGAACCCCAACTACACGGACTTTGATTACAACTTATTTGGTACGTAGGTAGCCGAGAAAAATTTGAGTGCACCTTTTTTAAAATTACCTATGAATAATCAATCTCAACCCGAACTACGCGGACTTTGATCAAGAAGTATTCGGTACGTACACAGCTGTGAAAGGCTTGACTCTACTTGTTGAAAAAGATACATATGGATAATCAATCTCCAAGCCCAAAATACGAGGACTTAGATCCCAAAGTATTGGGTATGTAGGAAGCCGAGAATGGCTCGAGTCAGCTTTTAAAAGATAATACCTATTAATAATCAATCTCGAACCCAAACTACACGGACTTTGATTACAAATTATTAAGTACGTAGGTAACTGAGAAAGATTTGAGTCCACCTTTTTAAAAATTACCTATGAATAATCAAACCAAACCCTAAGTACGCGTACTTTGATCACAAAGTATTCGGTACGTACACAGTTTTGAAAGGCTCGAGTCTACCTTTTAAAAAAGATACCTATGGATAACCAATGTCCAACCCCGAACTACGCGGACTTTGAGCCCAAAATATTGGGTACATAGACAACAAAGAAAGGGTCGAGTCCGCCTTTAATAAAAAATACCGATTAATAATCAATCTCGAACCCCAACAACACCAACTTCGATAACAATTTATTTGGTACGTAGGTAGCCGAGAAAAATTTTAGTCCATCTTTTTTAAAATTACCTATGAATAATCAATCCCAACCCGAACTACGCGGACTTTGATCACAAAGTATTCGGTACGTACACAGCTGTGAAAGGCTTGACTCTACTTGTTGAAAAAGATACCTACGGATAATAAATCTCCAACCCGCCGAACTACGCGGACTTTGAGCCCAAGATATTAGGTACATAGGCAACAAAGAATGGCTCGAGTCCGCCTTTAATAAAAAATACCTATTAATAATAAATCTCGAACCCCAACTACACGGACTTTGATTACAACTTATTTGGTACGTAGGTAGCCGAGAAAAATTTGAGTGCACCTTTTTTAAAATTACCTATGAATAATAAATCCCAACCCGAACTACGCGGAGTTTGATCACAAAGTATTCGGTACGTACACGGTGTGAAAGGCTCGACTCTACTTGTTGAAAAAGATACCTATGGATAATCAATCTCCAACCCCAAAATACGAGGACTTTCATCCCAAAGTATTGGGTATGTAGAAAGCCGAGAATGGCTCGAGTCCGCCTTTAAAAGATAATACCTATTAATAATCAATCTCGAACCCCAACTACACGGACTTTGATTACAAGTTATTGGGTACGTAGGTAGCCGAGAAATATTTGAGTCCACCTTTTTAAAAATTACCTTTGAATAATCAATCCCAACCCGAAGTACGCGGACTTTGATCACAAAGTATTCGGTACGTACATAGTTGAAAAAAGGTTCGAGTCGACCTTTTAAAAAAGTTACCTATGGATACCCAATGTTCAACCCCGAACTACGCGGACTTTCAGCCCAAAATATTGGGTACATAGACAACAAAGAAAGGGTCGAGTCCGCCTTTAATAAAAAATACCGATTAATAATCAATCTCGAACCCCAACAACACTAACTTTGATTACAATTTATTTGCTACGTAGGTAGCCGAGAAAAATTTGAGTCCACCTTTTTTAAAATTACCTATGAATAATCAATCCCAACCCGAACTACGCGGACTTTGATCACAAAGTATTCGGTACGTACACGGTTGTGAAAGGCTTGACTCTACTTGTTGAAAAAGATACCTATGGATAACAAATCTCCAACCCGCCGAACTACGCGGACTTTGAGCCCAAAATATTAGGTACATAGGCAACAAAGAAAGGTTCGAGTCCGCCTTTAATAAAAAATACCTATTAATAATCAATCTCGAACCCCAACTACACGGACTTTGATTACAACTTATTTGGTACGTAGGTAGCCGAGAAAAATTTGAGTGCACCTTTTTTAAAATTACCTATGAATAATCAATCTCAACCCGAACTACGCGGACTTTGATCAAGAAGTATTCGGTATGTACACAGCTGTGAAAGGCTTGACTCTACTTGTTGAAAAAGATACCTATGGATAATCAATCTCCAAGCCCAAAATACGAGGACTTAGATCCCAAAGTATTGGGTATGTAGGAAGCCGAGAATGGCTCGAGTCAGCTTTTAAAAGATAATACCTATTAATAATCAATCTCGAACCCAAACTACACGGACTTTGATTACAAATTATTAAGTACGTAGGTAACTGAGAAAGATTTGAGTCCACCTTTTTAAAAATTACCTATGAATAATCAAAGCAAACCCTAAGTACGCGTACTTTGATCACAAAGTATTCGGTACGTACACAGTTTTGAAAGGCTCGAGTCTACCTTTTAAAAAAGATACCTATGGATACCCAATGTTCAACCCCGAACCACGCGGACTTTGAGCCCAAAATATTGGGTACATAGACAACAAAGAAAGTGTCGAGTCCGCCTTTAATAAAAAATACCGGTTAATAATCAATCTCGAACCCCAACAACACCAACTTCGATTACAATTTATTTGGTACGTAGGTAGCCGAGAAAAATTTGAGTCCACCTTTTTTAAAATTACCTATGAATAATCAATCCCAACCCGAACTACGCGGACTTTGATCACAATGTATTCGGTACGTACACAGCTGTGAAAGGCTTGACTCTACTTGTTGAAAAAGATACCTACGGATAACAAATCTCCAATCCGCCGAACTACGCGGACTTTGAGCCCAAAATATTAGGTACATAGGCAACAAAGAAAGGCTCGAGTCCGCCTTTAATAAAAAATACCTATTAATAATCAATCTCGAACCCCAACTACACGGACTTTGATTACAACTTATTTGGTACGTAGGTAGCCGAGAAAAATTTGAGTTCACCTTTTTTAAAATTACCTATGAATAATAAATCCCAACCCGAAGTATGCGGACTTTGATCACAAAGTATTCGGTACGTACACAGTTGAAAAAAGGTTCGAGTCGACCTTTTAAAAAAGTTACCTATGGATACCCAATGTTCAACCCCGAACTACGCGGACTTTCAGCCCAAAATATTGGGTACATAGACAACAAAGAAAGGGTCGAGTCCGCCTTTAATAAAAAATACCGATTAATAATCAATCTCGAACCCCAACAACACTAACTTTGATTACAATTTATTTGGTACGTAGGTAGCCGAGAAAAATTTGAGTCCAACTTTTTTAAAATTACCTATGAATAATCAATCCCAACCCGAACTACGCGGACTTTGATCACAAAGTATTCGGTACGTACACAGCTGTGAAAGGCTTGACTCTACTTGTTGAAAAAGATACCTATGGATAACAAATCTCCAACCCGCCGAACTACGCGGACTTTGAGCCCAAAATATTAGGTACATAGGCAACAAAGAAAGGTTCGAGTCCGCCTTTAATAAAAAATACCTATTAATAATCAATCTCGAACCCCAACTACACGGACTTTGATTACAACTTATTTGGTACGTAGGTAGCCGAGAAAAATTTGAGTGCACCTTTTTTAAAATTACCTATGAATAATCAATCTCAACCCGAACTACGCGGACTTTGATCAAGAAGTATTCGGTACGTACACAGCTGTGAAAGGCTTGACTCTACTTGTTGAAAAAGATACCTATGGATAATCAATCTCCAAGCCCAAAATACGAGGACTTAGATCCCAAAGTATTGGGTATGTAGGAAGCCGAGAATGGCTCGAGTCAGCTTTTAAAAGATAATACCTATTAATAATCAATCTCGAACCCAAACTACACGGACTTTGATTACAAATTATTAAGTACGTAGGTAAGCGAGAAAGATTTGAGTCCACATTTTTAAAAATTACCTATGAATAATCAAACCAAACCCTAAGTACGCGTACTTTGATCACAAAGTATTCGGTACGTACACGGTTTTTGAAAGGCTCGAGTCTACCTTTTAAAAAAGATACCTATGGATAACCAATGTCCAACCCCGAACTACGCGGACTTTGAGCCCAAAATATTGGGTACATAGACAACAAAGAAAGTGTCGAGTCCGCCTTTAATAAAAAATACCGATTAATAATCAATCTCGAACCCCAACAACACCAACTTCGATTACAATTTATTTGGTACGTAGGTAGCCGAGAAAAATTTGAGTCCACCTTTTTTAAAATTACCTATGAATAATCAATCCCAACCCGAACTACGCGGACTTTGATCACAAAGTATTCGTTACGTACACAATTGTGAAAGGCTTGACTCTACTTGTTGAAAAAGATACCTATGGATAACAAATCTCCAACCCGCCGAACTACGCGGACTTTGAGCCCAAAATTTAGGTACATAGGCAACAAAGAAAGGCTCGACTCTGCCTATAATAAAAAATACCTATTAATAATCAATGTCCAATCCCAACTACACGGACTTTGATTACAACTTATTTGGTACGTAGGTAGCCGAGAAAAATTTGAGTCCATCTTGTTTAAAATTACCTATGAATAATCAATCTCAACCCGAACTACACGGACTTTGATCACAAAGTATTCGGTACGTACACAGCTGTGAAAGGCTTGACTCTACTTGTTGAAAAAGATACCTATGGATAATCAATCTCCAACCCCAAAATACGAGGACTTTCATCCCAAAGTATTGGATATGTAGGAAAGTCGAGAATGGCCCGAGTCCGCTTTCAAAATATAATACCTATTAATAATCAATCTCGAACCCCAACTACACGGACTTTGATTACAAGTTATTGGGTACGTAGGTAGCCGAGAAAGATTTGAGTCCACCTTTTTAAAAATTACCTTTGAATAATCAATCCCAACCCGAAGTACGCGGACTTTGATCACAAAGTATTCGGTACGTACACAGTTGAAAAAGGTTCAAGTCGACCTTCAAAAAAAGTTACCTATGGATACCCAATGTTCAACCCCGAATTACGCGGACTTTCTGCCCAAAATATTGGATACATAGACAACAAAGAAAGGGTCAAGTCCGCCTTCAATGAAACATACCGATTAATAATCAATCTCGAACCCCAACAACACTAACTTTGATTACAATTTATTTGGTACGTAGGTAGCCGAGAAAAATTTGAGTCCACCTTTTTTAAAATTACCTATGAATAATCAATCCCAACCCGAACTACTCGGACTTTGATCACAAAGTATTCGGTACGTACATAGCTGTGAAAGGCTTGACTCTACTTGTTGAAAAAGATACCTATGGATAACAAATCTCCAACCCGCCAAACTACGCGGACTTTGAGCCCAAAATATTAGGTACATAGGCAACAAAGAAAGGCTCGAGTCCGCCTTTAATAAAAAATACCGATTAATAATCAATGTCGAACCCCAACTACACGGACTTTGATTACAACTTATTTGGTACGTAGGTAGCCGAGAAAAATTTGAGTGTACCTTTTTTAAAATTACCTATGAATAATAAATCCCAACCCGAACTACGCGAACTTTGATCACAAAGTATTCGGTACGTACACAGCTGTGAAAGGCTTCACTCTACTTGTTGAAAAAGATACCTATGGATAATCAATCTCCAACCCCAAAATATGAGGACTTTAATCCCAAAGTATTGGGTATGTAGGAAGCCGAGAATGGCTCGAGTCTGCTTTTAAAAGATAATACCTATTAATAATCAATCTCGAACCCCAACTACACGGACTTTGATTACAAATTATTGAGTACGTAGGTTGCCGAGAAAGATTTGAGTCCACCTTTTTAAAAATTACCTATGAATAATCAATCCCAACCCGAAGTAAGCGGACTTTGATCACAAAGTATTCGGTACGTACACAGTTGTGAAAGGCTCGAGAAGACCTTTTAAAAAAGATACCTATGGATAACCAATGTCCAACCCCGAACTACGCGGACTTTGAGCCCAAAATATTGGGTACATAGACAACAAAGAAAGGGTCGAGTCCGCCTTTAATAAAAAATTCCGATTAATAATAAATCTCGAACCCTAATTACACCAACTTTGATTACAATTTATTTGGTACGTAGGTAGCCGAGAAAAATTTGAGTCCACCTTGTTGAAAATTACCTTTGAATAATCAATCTCAACCCGAACTACGCGGACTTTGATCACAAAGTATTCAGTACGTACACAGCTGTGAAAGGCTTGACTCTACTAGTTGAAAAAGATACCTATGGATAATCAAACTCCAACCCCAAAATACGAGGACTTTGATCCCAAAGTATTGGGTATGTAGGAAGCCGAGAATGGCTTGAGTCAGCTTTTAAAAGATAATACCTATTAATAATCAATCTCGAACCCAAACTACACGGACATTGATTACAAATTATTGCGTACGTAGGTAACTGAGAAAGATTTGAGTCCACCTTTTTAAAAATTACCTATGAATAATCAAACCCAACCCGAAGTACGCGGACATTGATCACAAAGTATTCGGTACGTACACAGTTGTGAAAAGCTCGAGTCTACCTTTTAAAAAAGATACCTATGGATAACCAATGTCCAACCCCGAACTACGCGGACTTTGAGCCCAAAATATTGGGTACATAGACAACAAAGAAAGGGTCGAGTCCGCCTTTAATAAAAAATACCGATTAATAATCAATCTCGAACCCCAACAACACCAACTTTGATTACAATTTATTTGGTACGTAGGTAGCCGAGAAAAATTTGAGTCCACCTTTTTTAAAATTACCTATGAATAATCAATCCCAACCCGAACTACGCGGACTTTGATCACAAAGTATTCGTTACGTACACAGCTGTGAAAGGCTTGACTCTACTTGTTGAAAAAGATACCTATGGATAACAAATCTCCAACCCGCCGAACTACGCGGACTTTGAGCCCAAAATTTAGGTACATAGGCAACAAAGAAAGGCTCGACTCTGCCTTTAATAAAAAATACCTATTAATAATCAATGTCCAACCCCAACTACACGGACTTTGATTACAACTTATTTGGTACGTAGGTAGCCGAGAAAAATTTGAGTCCATCTTGTTTAAAATTACCTATGAATAATCAATCTCAACCCGAACTACACGGACTTTGATCACAAAGTATTCGGTACGTACACAATCTATTGTGAAAGGCTTGACTCTACTTGTTGAAAAAGATACCTATGGATAATCAATCTCCAACCCCAAACTACGAGGACTTTCATCCCAAAGTATTGGATATGTAGGAAGCTGAGAATGGCCCGAGTCCGCTTTCGAAATATAATACCTATTAATAATCAATCTCGAACCCCAACTACACGGACTTTGATTACAAGTTATTGGGTACGTAGGTAGCCGAGAAAGATTTGAGTCCACCTTTTTAAAAATTACCTTTGAATAATCAATCCCAACCCGAAGTACGCGGACTTTGATCACAAAGTATTCGGTACGTACACAGTTGAAAAAGGTTCGAGTCGACCTTCAAAAAAAGTTACCTATGGATACCCAATGTTCAACCCCGAACTACGCGGACTTTCTGCCCAAAATATTGGATACATAGACAACAAAGAAAGGGTCAAGTCCGCCTTCAATGAAACATACCGATTAATAATCAATCTCGAACCCCAACAACACTAACTTTGATTACAATTTATTTGGTACGTAGGTAGCCGAGAAAAATTTGAGTCCACCTTTTTTAAAATTACCTATGAATAATCAATCCCAACCCGAACTACTCGGACTTTGATCACAAAGTATTCGGTACGTACATAGCTGTGAAAGGCTTGACTCTACTTGTTGAAAAAGATACCTATGGATAACAAATCTCCAACCCGCCAAACTACGCGGACTTTGAGCCCAAAATATTAGGTACATAGGCAACAAAGAAAGGCTCGAGTCCGCCTTTAATAAAAAATACCGATTAATAATCAATGTCGAACCCCAACTACACGGACTTTGATTACAACTTATTTGGTACGTAGGTAGCCGAGAAAAATTTGAGTGTACCTTTTTTAAAATTACCTATGAATAATAAATCCCAACCCGAACTACGCGAACTTTGATCACAAAGTATTCGGTACGTACACAAACTGTGAAAGGCTTGACTCTACTTGTTGAAAAAGATACCTATGGATAATCAATCTCCAACCCCAAAATACGAGGACTTTCATCCCAAAGTATTGGGTATGTAGAATGCCGAGAATGGCTCGAGTCCGCTTTTAAAAGATAATACCTATTAATAATCAATCTCGAACCCCAACTACACGGACTTTGATTACAAATTATTGAGTACGTAGGTAGCCGAGAAAGATTTGAGTCCACCTTTTTAAAAATTACCTTTGAATAATCAATCCCAACCCGAAGTACTCGGACTTTGATCACAATGTATTCGGTACGTACACAGTTGAAAAAAGGTTCGGGTCGACCTTTTAAAAAAGTTACCTATGGATACCCAATGTTCAACCCCGAACTACGCGGACTTTCAGCCCAAAATATTGGGTACATAGACAACAAAGAAATGGTCGAGTCCGCCTTTAATAAAAAATACCGACTAATAATCAATCTCGAACCCCAACAACACTAACTTTGATTACAATTTATTTGGTACGTAGGTAGCCGAGAAAAATTTGAGTCCACCTTTTTTAAAATTACCTATGAATAATCAATCCCAACCCGAACTACGCGGACTTTGATCACAAAGTATTCGGTACGTACACGTATGTGAAAGGCTTGACTCTACTTGTTGAAAAAGATACCTATGGATAATGAATCTCCAACCCCAAAATACGAGGACTTTAATCCCAAAGTATTGGGTATGTAGGAATCCGAGAATGGCTCGAGTCTGCTTTTAAAAGATAATACCTATTAATAATCAATCTCGAACCCCAACTACACGGACTTTGATTACAAATTATTGAGTACGTAGGTAGCCGAGAAAGATTTGAGTCCACCTTTTAAAAAATTACCTATGAATAATCAATCCCAACCCGAAGTAAGCGGACTTTGATCACAAAGTATTCGGTACATACACAGTTGTGAAAGGCTCGAGTCGACCTTTTAAAAAAGTTACATGTGGATAACCAATGTCCAACCCCGAACTACGCGGACTTTGAGCCCAAAATATTGGGTACATAGACAACAAAGAAAGGGTCGAGTCCGCCTTTAATAAAAAATTCCGATTAATAATCAATCTCGAACCCCAACAACACTAACTTTGATTACAATTTATTTGGTACGTAGGTAGCCGAGAAAAATTTGAGTCCACCTTTTTAAAATTACCTATGAATAATCAATCCCAACCCGAACTACTCGGACTTTGATCACAAAGTATTCGGTACGTACATAGCCGTGAAAGGCTTGACTCTACTTGTTGAAAAAGATACCTATGGATAACAAATCTCCAACCCGCCAAACTACGCGGACTTTGAGCCCAAAATATTAGGTACATAGGCAACAAAGAAAGGCTCGAGTCCGCCTTTAATAAAAAATACCGATTAATAATCAATGTCGAACCCCAACTACACGGACTTTGATTACAACTTATTTGGTACGTAGGTAGCCGAGAAAAATTTGAGTGTACCTTTTTAAAATTACCTATGAATAATAAATCCCAACCCGAACTACGCGAACTTTGATCACAAAGTATTCGGTACGTACACAGCTGTGAAAGGCTTGACTCTACTTGTTGAAAAAGATACCTATGGATAATCAATCTCCAACCCCAAAATACGAGGACTTTCATCCCAAAGTATTGGGTATGTAGAATGCCGAGAATGGCTCGAGTCCGCTTTTAAAAGATAATACCTATTAATAATCAATCTCGAACCCCAACTACACGGACTTTGATTACAAATTATTGAGTACGTAGGTAGCCGAGAAAGATTTGAGTCCACCTTTTTAAAAATTACCTTTGAATAATCAATCCCAACCCGAAGTACTCGGACTTTGATCACAATGTATTCGGTACGTACACAGTTGAAAAAAGGTTCGGGTCGACCTTTTAAAAAAGTTACCTATGGATACCCAATGTTCAACCCCGAACTACGCGGACTTTCGGCCCAAAATATTGGGTACATAGACAACAAAGAAATGGTCGAGTCCGCCTTTAATAAAAAATACCGACTAATAATCAATCTCGAACCCCAACAACACTAACTTTGATTACAATTTATTTGGTACGTAGGTAGCCGAGAAAAATTTGAGTCCACCTTTTTTAAAATTACCTATGAATAATCAATCCCAACCCGAACTACGCGGACTTTGATCACAAAGTATTCGGTACGTACACAGCTGTGAAAGGCTTGACTCTACTTGTTGAAAAAGATACCTATGGATAATGAATCTCCAACCCCAAAATACGAGGACTTTAATCCCAAAGTATTGGGTATGTAGGAATCCGAGAATGGCTCGAGTCTGCTTTTAAAAGATAATACCTATTAATAATCAATCTCGAACCCCAACTACACGGACTTTGATTACAAATTATTGAGTACGTAGGTAGCCGAGAAAGATTTGAGTCCACCTTTTTAAAAATTACCTATGAATAATCAATCCCAACCCGAAGTAAGCGGACTTTGATCACAAAGTATTCGGTACATACACAGTTGTGAAAGGCTCGAGTCGACCTTTTAAAAAAGTTACATGTGGATAACCAATGTCCAACCCCGAACTACGCGGACTTTGAGCCCAAAATATTGGATACATAGACAACAAAGAAAGGGTCAAGTCCGCCTTTAATAAAAAATTCCGATTAATAATAAATCTCGAACCCCAATAACACCGACTTTGATTACAATTTATTTGGTACGTAGGTAGCCGAGAAAAATTTGAGTCCACCTTTTTTAAAATTACCTATGAATAATCAATCCGAAACCGAACTACGCGGACTTTGATCACAAAGTATTCGATACGTACACAGGTTGTGAAAGGCTTGGCTCTACTAGTTGAAAAAGATACCTATGGATAATCAATCTCCAACCCCAAAATACGAGGACTTTGATCCCAAAGTATTGGGTATGTAGGAAGCCGAGAATGGCTCGAGTCAGCTTTTAAAAGATAATACCTATTAATAATCAATCTCGAACCCAAACTACACGGACATTGATTACAAATTATTGCGTACGTAGGTAACGAGAAAGATTTGAGTCCACCTTTTTAAAAATTACCTATGAATAATCAAACCCAACCCGAAGTACGCGGACTTTGATCACAAAGTATTCGGTACGTACAAAGTTGTGAAAGGCTCGAGTCTACCTTTTAAAAAAGATACCTATGGATAACCAATGTCCAACCCCGAACTACGCGGACTTTGAGCCCAAAATATTGGGTACATAGACAACAAAGAAAGGGTCGAGTCCGCCTTTAATAAAAAATTCCGATTAATAATAAATCTCGAACCCCAATAACACCGACTTTGATTACAATTTATTTGGTACGTAGGTAGCCGAGAAAAATTTGAGTCCACCTTTTTTAAAATTACCTATGAATAATCAATCTCAAACCGAACTACGCGGACTTTGATCACAAAGTATTCGATACGTACACAGCTGTGAGAAAGGCTTGGCTCTACTAGTTGAAAAAGATACCTATGGATAATCAATCTCCAACCCCAAAATACGAGGACTTTGATCCCAAAGTATTGGGTATGTAGGAAGCCGAGAATGGCTCGAGTCAGCTTTTAAAAGATAATACCTATTAATAATCAATCTCGAACCCAAACTACACGGACATTGATTACAAATTATTGCGTACGTAGGTAACCGAGAAAGATTTGAGTCCACCTTTTTAAAAATTACCTATGAATAATCAAACCCAACCCGAAGTACGCGGACTTTGATCACAAAGTATTCGGTACGTACAAAGTTGTGAAAGGCTCGAGTCTACCTTTTAAAAAAGATACCTATGGATAACCAATGTCCAACCCCGAACTACGCGGACTTTGAGCCCAAAATATTGGGTACATAGACAACAAAGAAAGGGTCGAGTCCGCCTTTAATAAAAAATTCCGATTAATAATAAATCTCGAACCCCAATAACACCGACTTTGATTACAATTTATTTGGTACGTAGGTAGCCGAGAAAAATTTGAGTCCACCTTTTTAAAATTACCTATGAATAATCAATCTCAAACCGAACTACGCGGACTTTGATCACAAAGTATTCGATACGTACACGGTTTGTGAAAGGCTTGGCTCTACTAGTTGAAAAAGATACCTATGGATAATCAATCTCCAACCCCAAAATACGAGGACTTTGATCCCAAAGTATTGGGTATGTAGGAAGCCGAGAATGGCTCGAGTCAGCTTTTAAAAGATAATACCTATTAATAATCAATCTCGAACCCAAACTACACGGACATTGATTACAAATTATTGCGTACGTAGGTAACCGAGAAAGATTTGAGTCCACCTTTTTAAAAATTACCTATGAATAATCAAACCCAACCCGAAGTACGCGGACTTTGATCACAAAGTATTCGGTACGTACAAAGTTGTGAAAGGCTCGAGTCTACCTTTTAAAAAAGATACCTATGGATAACCAATGTCCAACCCCGAACTACGCGGACTTTGAGCCCAAAATATTGGGTACATAGACAACAAAGAAAGGGTCGAGTCCGCCTTTAATAAAAAATTCCGATTAATAATAAATCTCGAACCCCAATAACACCGACTTTGATTACAATTTATTTGGTACGTAGGTAGCCGAGAAAAATTTGAGTCCACCTTTTTAAAATTACCTATGAATAATCAATCTCAAACCGAACTACGCGGACTTTGATCACAAAGTATTCGATACGTACACAGTGTGAAAGGCTTGGCTCTACTAGTTGAAAAAGATACCTATGGATAATCAATCTCCAACCCCAAAATACGAGGACTTTGATCCCAAAGTATTGGGTATGTAGGAAGCCGAGAATGGCTCGAGTCAGCTTTTAAAAGATAATACCTATTAATAATCAATCTCGAACCCAAACTACACGGACATTGATTACAAATTATTGCGTACGTAGGTAACGAGAAAGATTTGAGTCCACCTTTTTAAAAATTACCTATGAATAATCAAACCCAACCCGAAGTACGCGGACTTTGATCACAAAGTATTCGGTACGTACAAAGTTGTGAAAGGCTCGAGTCTACCTTTTAAAAAAGATACCTATGGATAACCAATGTCCAACCCCGAACTACGCGGACTTTGAGCCCAAAATATTGGGTACATAGACAACAAAGAAAGGGTCGAGTCCGCCTTTAATAAAAAATTCCGATTAATAATAAATCTCGAACCCCAATAACACCGACTTTGATTACAATTTATTTGGTACGTAGGTAGCCGAGAAAAATTTGAGTCCACCTTTTTTAAAATTACCTATGAATAATCAATCTGAAACCGAACTACGCGGACTTTGATCACAAAGTATTCGATACGTACACAGCTGTGAAAGGCTTGGCTCTACTAGTTCAAAAAGATACCTATGGATAATCAATCTCCAACCCCAAAATACGAGGACTTTGATCCCAAAGTATTGGGTATGTAGGAAGCCGAGAATGGCTCGAGTCAGCTTTTAAAAGATAATACCTATTAATAATCAATCTCGAACCCAAACTACACGGACATTGATTACAAATTATTGCGTACGTAGGTAACTGAGAAAGATTTGAGTCCACCTTTTTAAAAATTACCTATGAATAATCAAACCCAACCCGAAGTACGCGGACTTTGATCACAAAGTATTCGGTACGTACAAAGTTGTGAAAGGCTCGAGTCTACCTTTTAAAAAAGATACCTATGGATAACCAATGTCCAACCCCGAACTACGCGGACTTTGAGCCCAAAATATTGGGTACATAGACAACAAAGAAAGGGTCGAGTCCGCCTTTAATAAAAAATTCCGATTAATAATAAATCTCGAACCCCAATAACACCGACTTTGATTACAATTTATTTGGTACGTAGGTAGCCGAGAAAAATTTGAGTCCACCTTTTTTAAAATTACCTATGAATAATCAATCTCAAACCGAACTACGCGGACTTTGATCACAAAGTATTCGATACGTACACGAGTTTGTGAAAGGCTTGGCTCTACTAGTTGAAAAAGATACCTATGGATAATCAATCTCCAACCCCAAAATACGAGGACTTTGATCCCAAAGTATTGGGTATGTAGGAAGCCGAGAATGGCTCGAGTCAGCTTTTAAAAGATAATACCTATTAATAATCAATCTCGAACCCAAACTACACGGACATTGATTACAAATTATTGCGTACGTAGGTAACGAGAAAGATTTGAGTCCACCTTTTTAAAAATTACCTATGAATAATCAAACCCAACCCGAAGTACGCGGACTTTGATCACAAAGTATTCGGTACGTACAAAGTTGTGAAAGGCTCGAGTCTACCTTTTAAAAAAGATACCTATGGATAACCAATGTCCAACCCCGAACTACGCGGACTTTGAGCCCAAAATATTGGGTACATAGACAACAAAGAAAGGGTCGAGTCCGCCTTTAATAAAAAATTCCGATTAATAATAAATCTCGAACCCCAATAACACCGACTTTGATTACAATTTATTTGGTACGTAGGTAGCCGAGAAAAATTTGAGTCCACCTTTTTTAAAATTACCTATGAATAATCAATCTCAAACCGAACTACGCGGACTTTGATCACAAAGTATTCGATACGTACACAGCTGTGAAAGGCTTGGCTCTACTAGTTGAAAAAGATACCTATGGATAATCAATCTCCAACCCCAAAATACGAGGACTTTGATCCCAAAGTATTGGGTATGTAGGAAGCCGAGAATGGCTCGAGTCAGCTTTTAAAAGATAATACCTATTAATAATCAATCTCGAACCCAAACTACACGGACATTGATTACAAATTATTGCGTACGTAGGTAACTGAGAAAGATTTGAGTCCACCTTTTTAAAAATTACCTATGAATAATCAAACCCAACCCGAAGTACGCGGACTTTGATCACAAAGTATTCGGTACGTACAAAGTTGTGAAAGGCTCGAGTCTACCTTTTAAAAAAGATACCTATGGATAACCAATGTCCAACCCCGAACTACGCGGACTTTGAGCCCAAAATATTGGGTACATAGACAACAAAGAAAGGGTCGAGTCCGCCTTTAATAAAAAATTCCGATTAATAATAAATCTCGAACCCCAATAACACCGACTTTGATTACAATTTATTTGGTACGTAGGTAGCCGAGAAAAATTTGAGTCCACCTTTTTTAAAATTACCTATGAATAATCAATCTCAACCCGAACTACGCGGACTTTGATCACAAAGTATTCGGTACGTACACAGCTGTGAAAGGCTTGGCTCTACTAGTTGAAAAAGATACCTATGGATAATCAATCTCCAACCCCAAAATACGAGGACTTTGATCCCAAAGTATTGGGTACGTAGGAAGCCGAGAATGGCTCGAGTCAGCTTTTAAAAGATAATACCTATTAATAATCAATCTCGAACCCAAACTACACGGACATTGATTACAAATTATTGCGTACGTAGGTAGCGAGAAAGATTTGAGTCCACCTTTTTAAAAATTACCTATGAATAATCAAACCCAACCCGAAGTACGCGGACTTTGATCACAAAGTATTCGGTACGTACAAAGTTGTGAAAGGCTCGAGTCTACCTTTTAAAAAAGATACCTATGGATAACCAATGTCCAACCCCGAACTACGCGGACTTTGAGCCCAAAATATTGGGTACATAGACAACAAAGAAAGGGTCGAGTCCGCCTTTAATAAAAAATTCCGATTAATAATAAATCTCGAACCCCAATAACACCGACTTTGATTACAATTTATTTGGTACGTAGGTAGCCGAGAAAAATTTGAGTCCACCTTTTTAAAATTACCTTTGAATAATCAATCTCAACCCGAACTACGCGGACTTTGATCACAAAGTATTCGGTACGTACACAGGTGTGAAAGGCTTGGCTCTACTAGTTGAAAAAGATACCTATGGATAATCAATCTCCAACCCCAAAATACGAGGACTTTGATCCCAAAGTATTGGGTACGTAGGAAGCCGAGAATGGCTCGAGTCAGCTTTTAAAAGATAATACCTATTAATAATCAATCTCGAACCCAAACTACACGGACATTGATTACAAATTATTGCGTACGTAGGTAACTGAGAAAGATTTGAGTCCACCTTTTTAAAAATTACCTATGAATAATCAAACCCAACCCGAAGTACGCGGACTTTGATCACAAAGTATTCGGTACGTACAAAGTTGTGAAAGGCTCGAGTCTACCTTTTAAAAAAGATACCTATGGATAACCAATGTCCAACCCCGAACTACGCGGACTTTGAGCCCAAAATATTGGGTACATAGTCAACAAAGAAAGGGTCGAGTCCGCCTTTAATAAAAAATTCCGATTAATAATAAATCTCGAACCCCAATAACACCGACTTTGATTACAATTTATTTGGTACGTAGGTAGCCGAGAAAAATTTGAGTCCACCTTTTTAAAATTACCTATGAATAATCAATCTCAACCCGAACTACGCGGACTTTGATCACAAAGTATTCGGTACGTACACAGGTGTGAAAGGCTTGGCTCTACTAGTTGAAAAAGATACCTATGGATAATCAATCTCCAACCCCAAAATACGAGGACTTTGATCCCAAAGTATTGGGTACGTAGGAAGCCGAGAATGGCTCGAGTCAGCTTTTAAAAGATAATACCTATTAATAATCAATCTCGAACCCAAACTACACGGACATTGATTACAAATTATTGCGTACGTAGGTAACTGAGAAAGATTTGAGTCCACCTTTTTAAAAATTACCTATGAATAATCAAACCCAACCCGAAGTACGCGGACTTTGATCACAAAGTATTCGGTACGTACAAAGTTGTGATAGGCTTGAGTCTACCTTTTAAAAAAGATACCTATGGATAACCAATGTCCAACCCCGAACTACGCGGACTTTGAGCCCAAAATATTGGGTACATAGACAACAAAGAAAGGGTCGAGTCCGCCTTTAATAAAAAATACCGATTAATAATCAATCTCGAACCCCAACAACACCAAGTTTGATTACAATTTATTTTGTACGTAGGTAGCCGAGAAAAATTTGAGTCCACCTTTTTTAAAATTACCTATGAATAATCAATCCCAACCCGAACAACGCGGACTTTGATCACAAAGTATTCGGTACGTACACGGTTGTAAAAGGCTCGACTCTACTTGTTGAAAAAGATACCTATGGATAACAAATCTCCAACCCGCCGAACTACGCGGACCTTGAGCCCAAAATATTAGGTACATAGGCAACAAAGAAAGGCTCGAGTCCGCCTTTAATAAAAAATACCTATTAATAATCAATCTCGAACCCCAACTACACGGACTTTGATTACAACTTATTTGGTACGTAGGTAGCCGAGAAAAATTTGAGTGCACCTTTTTTAAAATTACCTATGAATAATAAATCCCAACCCAAACTACGCGAACTTTGATCACAAAGTATTCGGTACGTACACAGCTGTGAAAGGCTTGACTCTATTTGTTGAAAAAGATACCTATGGATAATCAATCTCCAACCCCAGAATACGAGGACTTTCATCCCAAAGTATTGGGTATGTAGAATGCCGAGAATGGCTCGAGTCCGCTTTTAAAAGATAATACCTATTAATAATCAATCTCGAACCCCAACTACACGGACTTTGATTACAAGTTATTGGGTACGTAGGTAGCCGAGAAAGATTTGAGTCCACCTTTTTAAAAATTACCTTTGAATAATCAATCCCAACCCGAAGTACGCGGACTTTGATCACAAAGTATTCGGTACGTACACAGTTGAAAAAAGGTTCGGGTCGACCTTTTAAAAAAGTTACCTATGGATACCCAATGTTCAACCCCGAACTACGCGGACTTTCGGCCCAAAATATTGGGTACATAGACAACAAAGAAAGGGTCGAGTCCGCCTTTAATAAAAAATACCGATTAATAATCAATCTCGAACCCCAACAACACTAACTTTGATTACAATTTATTTGGTACGTAGGTAGCCGAGAAAAATTTGAGTCCACCGTTTTTAAAATTACCTATGAATAATCAATCCCAACTCGAACTACGCGGACTTTGATCACAAAGTATTCGGTACGTACACAATTGTGAAAGGCTTGACTCTACTTGTTGAAAAAGATACCTATGGATAATGAATCTCCAACCCCAAAATACGAGGACTTTAATCCCAAAGTATTGGGTATGTAGGAAGCCGAGAATGGCTCGAGTCTGCTTTTAAAAGATAATACCTATTAATAATCAATCTCGAACCCCAACTACACGGACTTTGATTACAAATTATTGAGTACGTAGGTAGCCGAGAAAGATTTGAGTCCACCTTTTTAAAAATTACCTATGAATAATAAATCCCAACCCGAACTACGCGAACTTTGATCACAAAGTATTCGGTACGTACACAGCTGTGAAAGGCTTGACTCTATTTGTTGAAAAAGATACCTATGGATAATCAATCTCCAACCCCAGAATACGAGGACTTTCATCCCAAAGTATTGGGTATGTAGAATGCCGAGAATGGCTCGAGTCCGCTTTTAAAAGATAATACCTATTAATAATCAATCTCGAACCCCAACTACACGGACTTTGATTACAAGTTATTGGGTACGTAGGTAGCCGAGAAAGATTTGAGTCCACCTTTTTAAAAATTACCTTTGAATAATCAATCCCAACCCGAAGTACGCGGACTTTGATCACAAAGTATTCGGTACGTACACAGTTGAAAAAAGGTTCGGGTCGACCTTTTAAAAAAGTTACCTATGGATACCCAATGTTCAACCCCGAACTACGCGGACTTTCAGCCCAAAATATTGGGTACATAGACAACAAAGAAAGGGTCGAGTCCGCCTTTAATAAAAAATACCGATTAATAATCAATCTCGAACCCCAACAACACTAACTTTGATTACAATTTATTTGGTACGTAGGTAGCCGAGAAAAATTTGAGTCCACCGTTTTTAAAATTACCTATGAATAATCAATCCCAACTCGAACTACGCGGACTTTGATCACAAAGTATTCGGTACGTACACAATTGTGAAAGGCTTGACTCTACTTGTTGAAAAAGATACCTATGGATAATGAATCTCCAACCCCAAAATACGAGGACTTTAATCCCAAAGTATTGGGTATGTAGGAAGCCGAGAATGGCTCGAGTCTGCTTTTAAAAGATAATACCTATTAATAATCAATCTCGAACCCCAACTACACGGACTTTGATTACAAATTATTGAGTACGTAGGTAGCCGAGAAAGATTTGAGTCCACCTTTTAAAAATTACCTATGAATAATCAATCCCAACCCGAAGTAAGCGGTCTTTGATCACAAAGTATTCGGTACGTACACAGTTGTGAAAGGCTCGAGTCGACCTTTTAAAAAAGATACATGTGGATAACCAATGTCCAACCCCGAACTACGCGGACTTTGAGCCCAAAATATTGGGTACATAGACAACAAAGAAAGGGTCGAGTCCGCCTTTAATAAAAAATACCTATTAATAATCAATCTCGAACCCCAACTACACGGACTTTGATTACAACTTATTTGGTACGTAGGTAGCCGAGAAAAATTTGAGTGCACCTTTTTTAAAATTACCTATGAATAATAAATCCCAACCCGAACTACGCGAACTTTGATCACAAAGTATTCGGTACGTACACAGCTGTGAAAGGCTTGACTCTACTTGTTGAAAAAGATACCTATGGATAATCAATCTCCAACCCCGAAATACGAGGACTTTCATCCCAAAGTATTGGGTATGTAGAATGCCGAGAATGGCTCGAGTCCGCTTTTAAAAGATAATACCTATTAATAATCAATCTCGAACCCCAACTACACGGACTTTGATTACAAGTTATTGGGTACGTAGGTAGCCGAGAAAGATTTGAGTCCACCTTTTTAAAAATTACCTTTGACTAATCAATCCCAACCCGAAGTACACGGACTTTGATCACAAAGTATTCGGTACGTACACAGTTGAAAAAAGGTTCGGGTCGACCTTTTAAAAAAGTTACCTATGGATACCCAATGTTCAACCCCGAACTACGCGGACTTTCAGCCCAAAAGATTGGGTACATAGACAACAAAGAAAGGGTCGAGTCCGCCTTTAATAAAAAATACCGATTAATAATCAATCTCGAACCCCAACAACACTAACTTTGATTACAATTTATTTGGTACGTAGGTAGCCGAGAAAAATTTGAGTGCACCTTTTTTAAAATTACCTATGAATAATCAATCCCAACCCGAACTACGCGGACTTTGATCACAAAGTATTCGGTACATACACAGCTGTGAAAGGCTTGACTCTACTTGTTGAAAAAGATACCTATGGATAATCAATCTCCAACCCCAAAATACGAGGACTTTAATCCCAAAGTATTGGGTATGTAGGAAGCCGAGAATGGCTCGAGTCGGCTTTTAAAAGATAATACCTATTAATAATCAATCTCGAACCCAAACTACACGGACATTGATTACAAATTATTGCGTACGTAGGTAACGAGAAAGATTTGAGTCCACCTTTTTAAAAATTACCTATGAATAATCAAACCCAACCCGAAGTACGCGGACTTTGATCACAAAGTATTCGGTACGTACAAAGTTGTGAAAGGCTCGAGTCTACCTTTTAAAAAAGATACCTATGGATAACCAATGTCCAACCCCGAACTACGCGGACTTTGAGCCCAAAATATTGGGTACATAGACAACAAAGAAAGGGTCGAGTCCGCCTTTAATAAAAAATACCGATTAATAATCAATCTCGAACCCCAACAACACCAAGTTTGATTACAATTTATTTGGTACGTAGGTAGCCGACAAAAATTTGAGTCCACCGTTTTTAAAATTACCTATGAATAATCAATCCCGACCCGAACAACGCGGACTTTGATCACAAAGTATTAGGTACGTACACAGCTGTAAAAGGCTCGACTCTACTTGTTGAAAAAGATACCTATGGATAACAAATCTCCAACCCGCCGAACTACGCGGACTTTGAGCCCAAAATATTAGGTACATAGGCAACAAAGAAAGGCTCGAGTCCGCCTTTAATAAAAAATACCTATTAATAATCAATCTCGAACCCCAACTACACGGACTTTGATTACAACTTATTTGGTACGTAGGTAGCCGAGAAATATTTGAGTGCACCTTTTTTAAAATTACCTATGAATAATAAATCCCAACCCGAACTACGCGAACTTTGATCACAAAGTATTTGGTACGTACACAACCGTGAAAGGCTTGACTCTACTTATTGAAAAAGATACCTATGGATAATCAATCTCCAACCCCAAAATACGAGGACTTTCATCCCAAAGTATTGGGTATGTAGGAAGCCGAGAATGGCTCGAGTCCGCTTTTAAAATATAATACCTATTAATAATCAATCTCGAACCCCAACTACACGGACTTTGATGACAAGTTATTGGGTACGTAGGTAGCCGAGAACGATTTGAGTCCACCTTTTTAAAAATTACCTTTGAATAATCAATCCCAACCCGAAGTACACGGACTTTGATCACAAAGTATTCGGTACGTACACAGTTGAAAAAAGGTTCGAGTCGACCTTTTTAAAAAGTTACCTATGGATACCCAATGTTAAACCCCGAACTACGCGGACTTTCAGCCCAATATATTGGGTACATAGACAACAAAGAAAGGGTCGAGTCCGCCTTTAATAAAAAATACCGATTAATATTCAATCTCGAACCCGAACAACACTAATTTTGATTACAATTTATTTGGTTCGTAGGTAGCCGAGAAAAATTTGAGTCCACCGTTTTTAAAATTACCTATGAATAATCAATCCCGACCCGAACAACGCGGACTTTGATCACAAAGTATTAGGTACGTACACGAAATTGTAAAAGGCTCGACTCTACTTGTTGAAAAAGATACCTATGGATAACAAATCTCCAACCCGCCGAACTACGCGGACTTTGAGCTCAAAATATTAGGTACATAGGCAACAAAGAAAGACTCGAGTCCGCCTTTAATAAAAAATACCTATTAATAATCAATCTCGAACCCCAACTACACGGACTTTGATTACAACTTATTTGGTACGTAGGTAGCCGAGAAAAATTTGAGTGGACCTTTTTTAAAATTACCTATGAATAATAAATCCCAACCCGAACTACGCGAACTTTGATCACAAAGTATTCGGTACGTACACAGCTGTGAAAGGCTTGACTCTACTTGTTGAAAAAGATACCTATGGATAATCAATCTCCAACCCCGAATACGAGGACTTTCATCCCAAAGTATTGGGTATGTAGAATGCCGAGAATGGCTCGAGTCCGCTTTTAAAAGATAATACCTATTAATAATCAATCTCGAACCCCAACTACACGGACTTTGATTACAAGTTATTGGGTACGTAGGTAGCCGAGAAAGATTTGAGTCCACCTTTTTAAAAATTACCTTTGAATAATCAATCCCAACCCGAAGTACGCGGACTTTGATCACAAAGTATTCGGTACGTACACAGTTGAAAAAAGGTTCGAGTCGACCTTTTTAAAAAGTTACCGATGGATACCCAATGTTCAACCCCGAACTACGCGGACTTTGAGCCCAAAATATTGGGTACATAGACAACAAAGAAAGGGTCGAGTCCGCCTTTAATAAAAAATTCCGATTAATAATAAATCTCGAACCCCAATAACACCGACTTTGATTACAATTTATTTGGTACGTAGGTAGCCGAGAAAAATTTGAGTCCACCTTTTTTAAAATTACCTATGAATAATCAATCTCAACCCGAACTACGCGGACTTTGATCACAAAGTATTCGGTACGTACACAAACTCGTGAAAGGCTTGGCTCTACTAGTTGAAAAAGATACCTATGGATAATCAATCTCCAACCCCAAAATACGAGGACTTTGATCCCAAAGTATTGGGTATGTAGGAAGCCGAGAATGGCTCGAGTCAGCTTTTAAAAGATAATACCTATTAATAATCAATATCGAACCCAAACTACACGGACATTGATTACAAATTATTGCGTACGTAGGTAACTGAGAAAGATTTGAGTCCACCTTTTTAAAAATTACCTATGAATAATCAAACCCAACCCGAACTACGCGGACTTTGATCACAGAGTATTCGGTACGTACACAGCTGTGAAAGGCTTTACTCTACTTGTTGAAAAAGATACCTATGGATAACAAATCTCCAACCCGCCGAACTACGCGGACTTTGAGCTCAAAATATTAGGTACATAGGCAACAAAGAAAGACTCGAGTCCGCCTTTAATAAAAAATACCTATTAATAATCAATCTCGAACCCCAACTACACGGACTTTGATTACAACTTATTTGGTACGTAGGTAGCCGAGAAAAATTTGAGTGGACCTTTTTAAAATTACCTATGAATAATAAATCCCAACCCGAACTACGCGAACTTTGATCACAAAGTATTCGGTACGTACACAGCCGTGAAAGGCTTGACTCTACTTGTTGAAAAAGATACCTATGGATAATCAATCTCCAACCCCGAAATACGAGGACTTTCATCCCAAAGTATTGGGTATGTAGAATGCCGAGAATGGCTCGAGTCCGCTTTTAAAAGATAATACCTATTAATAATCAATCTCGAACCCCAACTACACGGACTTTGATTACAAGTTATTGGGTACGTAGGTAGCCGAGAAAGATTTGAGTCCACCTTTTTAAAAATTACCTTTGAATAATCAATCCCAACCCGAAGTACGCGGACTTTGATCACAAAGTATTCGGTACGTACACAGTTGAAAAAAGGTTCGAGTCGACCTTTTTTAAAAGTTACCGATGGATACCCAATGTTCAACCCCGAACTACGCGGACTTTGAGCCCAAAATATTGGGTACATAGACAACAAAGAAAGGGTCGAGTCCGCCTTTAATAAAAAATTCCGATTAATAATAAATCTCGAACCCCAATAACACCGACTTTTATTACAATTTATTTGGTACGTAGGTAGCCGAGAAAAATTTGAGTCCACCTTTTTTAAAATTACCTATGAATAATCAATCTCAACCCGAACTACGCGGACTTTGATCACAAAGTATTCGGTACGTACACAGCTGTGAAAGGCTTGGCTCTACTAGTTGAAAAAGATACCTATGGATAATCAATCTCCAACCCCAAAATACGAGGACTTTGATCCCAAAGTATTGGGTATGTAGGAAGCCGAGAATGGCTCGAGTCAGCTTTTAAAAGATAATACCTATTAATAATCAATATCGAACCCAAACTACACGGACATTGATTACAAATTATTGCGTACGTAGGTAACTGAGAAAGATTTGAGTCCACCTTTTTAAAAATTACCTATGAATAATCAAACCCAACCCGAAGTACGCGGACTTTGATCACAAAGTATTCGGTACGTACAAATTTGTGAAAGGCTCGAGTCTACCTTTTAAAAAAGATACCTATGGATAACCAATGTCCAACCCCGAACTACGCGGACTTTGAGCCCAAAATATTGGGTACATAGACAACAAAGAAAGGGTCGAGTCCGCCTTTAATAAAAAATACCGATTAATAATCAATCTTGAACCCCAACAACACCAAGTTTGATTACAATTTATTTGGTACGTAGGTAGCCGAGAAAAATTTGAGTCCACCTTTTTTAAAATTACCTATGAATAATCAATCCCAACCCGAACAACGCGGACTTTGATCACAAATTATTCGGTACGTACACAGCTGTAAAAGGCTCGACTCTACTTGTTGAAAAAGATACCTATGGATAACAAATCTCCAACCCGCCGAACTACGCGGACTTTGAGCCCAAAATATTAGGTACATAGGCAACAAAGAAAGGCTCGAGTCCGCCTTTAATAAAAAATACCTATTAATAATCAATCTCGAACCCCAACTACACGGACTTTGATTACAACTTATTTGGTACGTAGGTAGCCGAGAAATATTTGAGTGCACCTTTTTTAAAATTACCTATGAATAATAAATCCCAACCCGAACTACGCGAACTTTGATCACAAAGTATTTGGTACGTACACAACTGTGAAAGGCTTGACTCTACTTATTGAAAAAGATACCTATGGATAATCAAT
Organism: Linum usitatissimum; assembly: GCA_030674075.2. Lineage (NCBI taxonomy): Eukaryota > Viridiplantae > Streptophyta > Magnoliopsida > Malpighiales > Linaceae > Linum > Linum usitatissimum. The sequence goes on along the minus strand of JAUJYP020000496.1, from coordinate 166,608 downwards.
CTCCAACCCCAAAATACGAGGACTTTCATCCCAAAGTATTGGGTATGTAGGAAGCCGAGAATGGCTCGAGTCCGCTTTTAAAATATAATACCTATTAATAATCAATCTCGAACCCCAACTACACGGACTTTGATGACAAGTTATTGGGTACGTAGGTAGCCGAGAACGATTTGAGTCCACCTTTTTAAAAATTACCTTTGAATAATCAATCCCAACCCGAAGTACACGGACTTTGATCACAAAGTATTCGGTACGTACACAGTTGAAAAAAGGTTCGAGTCGACCTTTTTAAAAAGTTACCTATGGATACCCAATGTTAAACCCCGAACTACGCGGACTTTCGGCCCAAAATATTGGGTACATAGACAACAAAGAAAGGGTCGAGTCCGCCTTCAATAAAAAATACCGATTAATAATCAATCTCGAACCCCAACAACACTAATTTTGATTACAATTTATTTGGTACGTAGGTAGCCGAGAAAAATTTGAGTCCACCTTTTTTAAAATTACCTATGAATAATCAATCCCAACCCGAACTACGCGAACTTTGATCACAGAGTATTCGGTTCGTACACAGCTGTGAAAGGCTTTACTCTACTTGTTGAAAAAGATACCTATGGATAACAAATCTCCAACCCGCCGAACTAAGCGGACGTTGAGCTCAAAATATTAGGTACATAGGCAACAAAGAAAGACTCGAGTCCGCCTTTAATAAAAAATACCTATTAATAATCAATCTCGAACCCCAACTACACGGACTTTGATTACAACTTATTTGGTACGTAGGTAGCCGAGAAAAATTTGAGTGCACCTTTTTTAAAATTACCTATGAATAATAAATCCCAACCCGAACTACGCGAACATTGATCACAAAGTATTCGGTACGTACACATGTGAAAGGCTTGACTCTACTTGTTGAAAAAGATACCTATGGATAATCAATCTCCAACCCAGAATACGAGGACTTTCATCCCAAAGTATTGGGTATGTAGAATGCCGAGAATGGCTCGAGTCCGCTTTTAAAAGATAATACCTATTAATAATAAATCTCGAACCCCAACTACACGGACTTTGATTACAAGTTATTGGGTACGTAGGTAGCCGAGAAAGATTTGAGTCCACCTTTTTAAAAATTACCTTTGAATAACCAATCCTAACCCGAAGTACGCGGACTTTGATCACAAAGTATTCGGTACGTACACAGTTGAAAAAAGGTTCGGGTCGACCTTTTAAAAAAGTTACCTATGGATACCCAATGTTCAACCGCGAACTACGCGGACTTTCAGCCCAAAATATTGGGTACATAGACAACAAAGAAAGGGTCGAGTCCGCCTTTAATAAAAAATACCGATTAATAATCAATCTCGAACCCCAACAACACTAACTTTGATTACAATTTATTTGGTACGTAGGTAGCCGAGAAAAATTTGAGTCCACCTTTTTTAAAATTACCTATGAATAATCAATCCCAACCCGAACTACGCGGACTTTGATCACAAAGTATTCGGTACGTACACGATTGTGAAAGGCTTGACTCTACTTGTTGAAAAAGATACCTATGGATAATCAATCTCCAACCCCAAAATACGAGGACTTTGATCCCAAAGTATTGGGTATGTAGGAAGCCGAGAATGGCTCGAGTCAGCTTTTAAAAGATAATACCTATTAATAATCAATATCGAACCCAAACTACACGGACATTGATTACAAATTATTGCGTACGTAGGTAACTGAGAAAGATTTGAGTCCACCTTTTTAAAAATTACCTATGAATAATCAAACCCAACCCGAAGTACGCGGACTTTGATCACAAAGTATTCGGTACGTACAAAGTTGTGAAAGGCTCGAGTCTACCTTTTAAAAAAGATACCTATGGATAACCAATGTCCAACCCCGAACTACGCGGACTTTGAGCCCAAAATATTGGGTACATAGACAACAAAGAAAGGGTCGAGTCCGCCTTTAATAAAAAATACCGATTAATAATCAATCTCGAACCCCAACAACACCAAGTTTGATTACAATTTATTTGGTACGTAGGTAGCCGAGAAAAATTTGAGTCCACCTTTTTTAAAATTACCTATGAATAATCAATCCCAACCCGAAGAACGCGGACTTTGATCACAAAGTATTCGGTACGTACACAGCTGTAAAAGGCTCGACTCTACTTGTTGAAAAAGATACCTATGGATAACAAATCTCCAACCCGCCGAACTACGCGGACTTTGAGCCCAAAATATTAGGTACATAGGCAACAAAGAAAGGCTCGAGTCCGCCTTTAATAAAAAATACCTATTAATAATCAATCTCGAACCCCAACTACACGGACTTTGATTACAACTTATTTGGTACGTAGGTAGCCGAGAAATATTTGAGTGCACCTTTTTTAAAATTACCTATGAATAATAAATCCCAACCCGAACTACGCGAACTTTGATCACAAAGTATTTGGTACGTACACAACCGTGAAAGGCTTGACTCTACTTATTGAAAAAGATACCTATGGATAATCAATCTCCAACCCCAAAATACGAGGACTTTCATCCCAAAGTATTGGGTATGTAGGAAGCCGAGAATGGCTCGAGTCCGCTTTTAAAATATAATACCTATTAATAATCAATCTCGAACCCCAACTACACGGACTTTGATGACAAGTTATTGGGTACGTAGGTAGCCGAGAACGATTTGAGTCCACCTTTTTAAAAATTACCTTTGAATAATCAATCCCAACCCGAAGTACACGGACTTTGATCACAAAGTATTCGGTACGTACACAGTTGAAAAAAGGTTCGAGTCGACCTTTTTAAAAAGTTACCTATGGATACCCAATGTTAAACCCCGAACTACGCGGACTTTCAGCCCAAAATATTGGGTACATAGACAACAAAGAAAGGGTCGAGTCCGCCTTCAATAAAAAATACCGATTAATAATCAATCTCGAACCCCAACAACACTAATTTTGATTACAATTTATTTGGTACGTAGGTAGCCGAGAAAAATTTGAGTCCACCTTTTTAAAATTACCTATGAATAATCAATCCCAACCCGAACTACGCGAACTTTGATCACGAGTATTCGGTTCGTACAACCTGTGAAAGGCTTTACTCTACTTGTTGAAAAAGATACCTATGGATAACAAATCTCCAACCCGCCGAACTAAGCGGACGTTGAGCTCAAAATATTAGGTACATAGGCAACAAAGAAAGACTCGAGTCCGCCTTTAATAAAAAATACCTATTAATAATCAATCTCGAACCCCAACTACACGGACTTTGATTACAACTTATTTGGTACGTAGGTAGCCGAGAAAAATTTGAGTGCACCTTTTTTAAAATTACCTATGAATAATAAATCCCAACCCGAACTACGCGAACATTGATCACAAAGTATTCGGTACGTACACGATGTGAAAGGCTTGACTCTACTTGTTGAAAAAGATACCTATGGATAATCAATCTCCAACCCCGAATACGAGGACTTTCATCCCAAAGTATTGGGTATGTAGAATGCCGAGAATGGCTCGAGTCCGCTTTTAAAAGATAATACCTATTAATAATCAATCTCGAACCCCAACTACACGGACTTTGATTACAAGTTATTGGGTACGTAGGTAGCCGAGAAAGATTTGAGTCCACCTTTTTAAAAATTACCTTTGAATAACCAATCCTAACCCGAAGTACGCGGACTTTGATCACAAAGTATTCGGTACGTACACGATTGAAAAAAGGTTCGGGTCGACCTTTTAAAAAAGTTACCTATGGATACCCAATGTTCAACCGCGAACTACGCGGACTTTCAGCCCAAAATATTGGGTACATAGACAACAAAGAAAGGGTCGAGTCCGCCTTTAATAAAAAATACCGATTAATAATCAATCTCGAACCCCAACAACACTAACTTTGATTACAATTTATTTGGTACGTAGGTAGCCGAGAAAAATTTGAGTCCACCTTTTTTAAAATTACCTATGAATAATCAATCCCAACCCGAACTACGCGGACTTTGATCACAAAGTATTCGGTACGTACACGATTGTGAAAGGCTTGACTCTACTTGTTGAAAAAGATACCTATGGATAATCAATCTCCAACCCCAAAATACGAGGACTTTGATCCCAAAGTATTGGGTATGTAGGAAGCCGAGAATGGCTCGAGTCAGCTTTTAAAAGATAATACCTATTAATAATCAATATCGAACCCAAACTACACGGACATTGATTACAAATTATTGCGTACGTAGGTAAGCGAGAAAGATTTGAGTCCACCTTTTTAAAAATTACCTATGAATAATCAAACCCAACCCGAAGTACGCGGACTTTGATCACAAAGTATTCGGTACGTACAAAGTTGTGAAAGGCTCGAGTCTACCTTTTAAAAAAGATACCTATGGATAACCAATGTCCAACCCCGAACTACGCGGACTTTGAGCCCAAAATATTGGGTACATAGACAACAAAGAAAGGGTCGAGTCCGCCTTTAATAAAAAATACCGATTAATAATCAATCTCGAACCCCAACAACACCAAGTTTGATTACAATTTATTTGGTACGTAGGTAGCCGAGAAAAATTTGAGTCCACCTTTTTTAAAATTACCTATGAATAATCAATCCCAACCCGAACAACGCGGACTTTGATCACAAAGTATTCGGTACGTACACGAGTTTGTAAAAGGCTCGACTCTACTTGTTGAAAAAGATACCTATGGATAACAAATCTCCAACCCGCCGAACTACGCGGACTTTGAGCCCAAAATATTAGGTACATAGGCAACAAAGAAAGGCTCGAGTCCGCCTTTAATAAAAAATACCTATTAATAATCAATCTCGAACCCCAACTACACGGACTTTGATTACAACTTATTTGGTACGTAGGTAGCCGAGAAATATTTGAGTGCACCTTTTTTAAAATTACCTATGAATAATAAATCCCAACCCGAACTACGCGAACTTTGATCACAAAGTATTTGGTACGTACACAGCTGTGAAAGGCTTGACTCTACTTATTGAAAAAGATACCTATGGATAGTCAATCTCCAACCCCAAAATACGAGGACTTTCATCCCAAAGTATTGGGTATGTAGGAAGCCGAGAATGGCTCGAGTCCGCTTTTAAAATATAATACCTATTAATAATCAATCTCGAACCCCAACTACACGGACTTTGATGACAAGTTATTGGGTACGTAGGTAGCCGAGAACGATTTGAGTCCACCTTTTTAAAAATTACCTTTGAATAATCAATCGCAACCCGAAGTACACGGACTTTGATCACAAAGTATTCGGTACGTACACAGTTGAAAAAAGGTTCGAGTCGACCTTTTTAAAAAGTTACCTATGGATACCCAATGTAAAACCCCGAACTACGCGGACTTTCAGCCCAAAATATTGGGTACATAGACAACAAAGAAAGGGTCGAGTCCGCCTTTAATAAAAAATACCGATTAATAATCAATCTCGAACCCCAACAACACTAATTTTGATTACAATTTATTTGGTACGTAGGTTGCCGAGAAAAATTTGAGTCCACCTTTTTTAAAATTACCTATGAATAATCAATCCCAACCCGAACTACGCGAACTTTGATCACAGAGTATTCGGTTCGTACACAGCTGTGAAAGGCTTTACTCTACTTGTTGAAAAAGATACCTATGGATAACAAATCTCCAACCCGCCGAACTAAGCGGACGTTGAGCTCAAAATATTAGGTACATAGGCAACAAAGAAAGACTCGAGTCCGCCTTTAATAAAAAATACCTATTAATAATCAATCTCGAACCCCAACTACACGGACTTTGATTACAACTTATTTGGTACGTAGGTAGCCGAGAAAAATTTGAGTGCACCTTTTTTAAAATTACCTATGAATAATAAATCCCAACCCGAACTACGCGAACTTTGATCACAAAGTATTCGGTACGTACACATGTGAAAGGCTTGACTCTACTTGTTGGAAAAGATACCTATGGATAATCAATCTCCAATCCCAGAATACGAGGACTTTCATCCCAAAGTATTGGGTATGTAGAATGCCGAGAATGGCTCGAGTCCGCTTTTAAAAGATAATACCTATTAATAATCAATCTCGAACCCCAACTACACGGACTTTGATTACAAGTTATTGGGTACGTAGGTAGCCGAGAAAGATTTGAGTCCACCTTTTTAAAAATTACCTTTGAATAATCAATCCCAACCCGAAGTACGCGGACTTTGATCACAAAGTATTCGGTACGTACACAGTTGAAAAAAGGTTCGGGTCGACCTTTTAAAAAAGTTACCTATGGATACCCAATGTTCAACCGCGAACTACGCGGACTTTCAGCCCAAAATATTGGGTACATAGACAACAAAGAAAGGGTCGAGTCCGCCTTTAATAAAAAATACCGATTAATAATCAATCTCGAACCCCAACAACACTAACTTTGATTACAATTTATTTGGTACGTAGGTAGCCGAGAAAAATTTGAGTCCACCTTTTTTAAAATTACCTATGAATAATCAATCCCAACCCGAACTACGCGGACTTTGATCACAAAGTATTCGGTACGTACACGGTGAGAAAGGCTTGACTCTACTTGTTGAAAAAGATACCTATGGATAATCAATCTCCAACCCCAAAATACGAGGACTTTGATCCCAAAGTATTGGGTATGTAGGAAGCCGAGAATGGCTCGAGTCAGCTTTTAAAAGATAATACCTATTAATAATCAATATCGAACCCAAACTACACGGACATTGATTACAAATTATTGCGTACGTAGGTAACTGAGAAAGATTTGAGTCCACCTTTTTAAAAATTACCTATGAATAATCAAACCCAACCCGAAGTACGCGGACTTTGATCACAAAGTATTCGGTACGTACAAAGTTGTGAAAGGCTCGAGTCTACCTTTTAAAAAAGATACCTATGGATAACCACTGTCCAACCCCGAACTACGCGGACTTTGAGCCCAAAATATTGGGTACATAGACAACAAAGAAAGGGTCGAGTCCGCCTTTAATAAAAAATACCGATTAATAATAAATCTCGAACCCCAACAACACCAAGTTTGATTACAATTTATTTGGTACGTAGGTAGCCGAGAAAAATTTGAGTCCACCTTTTTTAAAATTACCTATGAATAATCAATCCCAACCCGAACAACGCGGACTTTGATCACAAAGTATTCGGTACGTACACAGTGTAAAAGGCTCGACTCTACTTGTTGAAAAAGATACCTATGGATAACAAATCTCCAACCCGCCGAACTACGCGAACTTTGAGCCCAAAATATTAGGTACATAGGCAACAAAGAAAGGCTCGAGTCCGCCTTTAATAAAAAATACCTATTAATAATCAATCTCGAACCCCAACTACACGGACTTTGATTACAACTTATTTGGTACGTAGGTAGCCGAGAAAAATTTGAGTGCACCTTTTTTAAAATTACCTATGAATAATAAATCCCAACCCGAACTACGCGAACATTGATCACAAAGTATTCGGTACGTACACATAGTGAAAGGCTTGACTCTACTTGTTGAAAAAGATACCTATGGATAATCAATCTCCAACCCCCAGACTACGAGGACTTTCATCCCAAAGTATTGGGTATGTAGAATGCCGAGAATGGCTCGAGTCCGCTTTTAAAAGATAATACCTATTAATAATCAATCTCGAACCCCAACTACACGGACTTTGATTACAAGTTATTGGGTACGTAGGTAGCCGAGAAAGATTTGAGTCCACCTTTTTAAAAATTACCTTTGAATAATCAATCCTAACCCGAAGTACGCGGACTTTGATCACAAAGTATTCGGTACGTACACAGTTGAAAAAAGGTTCGGGTCGACCTTTTAAAAAAGTTACCTATGGATACCCAATGTTCAACCGCGAACTACGCGGACTTTCAGCCCAAAATATTGGGTACATAGACAACAAAGAAAGGGTCGAGTCCGCCTTTAATAAAAAATACCGATTAATAATCAATCTCGAACCCCAACAACACTAACTTTGATTACAATTTATTTGGTACGTAGGTAGCCGAGAAAAATTTGAGTCCACCTTTTTTAAAATTACCTATGAATAATCAATCCCAACCCGAACTACGCGGACTTTGATCACAAAGTATTCGGTACGTACACGATTGTGAAAGGCTTGACTCTACTTGTTGAAAAAGATACCTATGGATAATCAATCTCCAACCCCAAAATACGAGGACTTTGATCCCAAAGTATTGGGTATGTAGGAAGCCGAGAATGGCTCGAGTTAGCTTTTAAAAGATAATACCTATTAATAATCAATATCGAACCCAAACTACACGGACATTGATTACAAATTATTGCGTACGTAGGTAACTGAGAAAGATTTGAGTCCACCTTTTTAAAAATTACCTATGAATAATCAAACCCAACCCGAAGTACGCGGACTTTGATCACAAAGTATTCGGTACGTACAAAGTTGTGAAAGGCTCGAGTCTACCTTTTAAAAAAGATACCTATGGATAACCAATGTCCAACCCCGAACTACGCGGACTTTGAGCCCAAAATATTGGGTACATAGACAACAAAGAAAGGGTCGAGTCCGCCTTTAATAAAAAATACCGATTAATAATCAATCTCGAACCCCAACAACACCAAGTTTGATTACAATTTATTTGGTACGTAGGTAGCCGAGAAAAATTTGAGTCCACCTTTTTTAAAATTACCTATGAATAATCAATCCCAACCCGAACAACGCGGACTTTGATCACAAAGTATTCGGTACGTACACAGCTGTAAAAGGCTCGACTCTACTTGTTGAAAAAGATACCTATGGATAACAAATCTCCAACCCGCCGAACTACGCGGACTTTGAGCCCAAAATATTAGGTACATAGGCAACAAAGAAAGGCTCGAGTCCGCCTTTAATAAAAAATACCTATTAATAATCAATCTCGAACCCCAACTACACGGACTTTGATTACAACTTATTTGGTACGTAGGTAGCCGAGAAATATTTGAGTGCACCTTTTTTAAAATTACCTATGAATAATAAATCCCAACCCGAACTACGCGAACTTTGATCACAAAGTATTTGGTACGTACACAAGCTGTGAAAGGCTTGACTCTACTTATTGAAAAAGATACCTATGGATAATCAATCTCCAACCCCAAAATACGAGGACTTTCATCCCAAAGTATTGGGTATGTAGGAAGCCGAGAATGGCTCGAGTCCGCTTTTAAAATATAATACCTATTAATAATCAATCTCGAACCCCAACTACACGGACTTTGATGACAAGTTATTGGGTACGTAGGTAGCCGAGAACGATTTGAGTCCACCTTTTTAAAAATTACCTTTGAATAATCAATCGCAACCCGAAGTACACGGACTTTGATCACAAAGTATTCGGTACGTACACAGTTGAAAAAAGGTTCGAGTCGACCTTTTTAAAAAGTTACCTATGGATACCCAATGTAAAACCCCGAACTACGCGGACTTTCGGCCCAAAATATTGGGTACATAGACAACAAAGAAAGGGTCGAGTCCGCCTTTAATAAAAAATACCGATTAATAATCAATCTCGAACCCCAACAACACTAATTTTGATTACAATTTATTTGGTACGTAGGTAGCCGAGAAAAATTTGAGTCCACCTTTTTTAAAATTACCTATGAATAATCAATCCCAACCCGAACTACGCGAACTTTGATCACAGAGTATTCGGTTCGTACACGGTACCGTGAAAGGCTTTACTCTACTTGTTGAAAAAGATACCTATGGATAACAAATCTCCAACCCGCCGAACTAAGCGGACGTTGAGCTCAAAATATTAGGTACATAGGCAACAAAGAAAGACTCGAGTCCGCCTTTAATAAAAAATACCTATTAATAATCAATCTCGAACCCCAACTACACGGACTTTGATTACAACTTATTTGGTACGTAGGTAGCCGAGAAAAATTTGAGTGCACCTTTTTTAAAATTACCTATGAATAATAAATCCCAACCCGAACTACGCGAACTTTGATCACAAAGTATTCGGTACGTACACATGTGAAAGGCTTGACTCTACTTGTTGGAAAAGATACCTATGGATAATCAATCTCCAATCCCGAAATACGAGGACTTTCATCCCAAAGTATTGGGTATGTAGAATGCCGAGAATGGCTCGAGTCCGCTTTTAAAAGATAATACCTATTAATAATCAATCTCGAACCCCAACTACACGGACTTTGATTACAAGTTATTGGGTACGTAGGTAGCCGAGAAAGATTTGAGTCCACCTTTTTAAAAATTACCTTTGAATAATCAATCCCAACCCGAAGTACGCGGACTTTGATCACAAAGTATTCGGTACGTACACAGTTGAAAAAAGGTTCGGGTCGACCTTTTAAAAAAGTTACCTATGGATACCCAATGTTCAACCCCGAACTACGCGGACTTTCAGCCCAAAATATTGGGTACATAGACAACAAAGAAAGGGTCGAGTCCGCCTTTAATAAAAAATACCTATTAATAATCAATCTCGAAACCCAACAACACCAAGTTTGATTACAATTTATTTGGTACGTAGGTAGCCGAGAAAAATTTGAGTCCACCTTTTTTAAAATTACCTATGAATAATCAATCCCAACCCGAACAACGCGGACTTTGATCACAAAGTATTCGGTACGTACACAGCTGTGAAAGGCTCGACTCTACTTGTTGAAAAAGATACCTATGGATAACAAATCTCCAACCCGCCGAACTACGCGGACTTTGAGCCCAAAATATTAGGTACGTAGGCAACAAAGAAAGGCTCGAGTCCGCCTTTAATAAAAAATACCTATTAATAATAAATCTCGAACACCAACTACACGGACTTTGATTACAACTTATTTGGTACGTAGGTAGCCGAGAAATATTTGAGTGCACCTTTTTTAAAATTACCTATGAATAATAAATCCCAACCCGAACTACGCGAACTTTGATCACAAAGTATTTGGTACGTACACAACTGTGAAAGGCTTGACTCTACTTGTTGGAAAAGATACCTATGGATAATCAATCTCCAATCCCAGAATACGAGGACTTTCATCCCAAAGTATTGGGTATGTAGAATGCCGAGAATGGCTCGAGTCCGCTTTTAAAAGATAATACCTATTAATAATCAATCTCGAACCCCAACTACACGGACTTTGATTACAAGTTATTGGGTACGTAGGTAGCCGAGAAAGATTTGAGTCCACCTTTTTAAAAATTACCTTTGAATAATCAATCCCAACCCGAAGTACGCGGACTTTGATCACAAAGTATTCGGTACGTACACAGTTGAAAAAAGGTTCGGGTCGACCTTTTAAAAAAGTTACCTATGGATACCCAATGTTCAACCCCGAACTACGCGGACTTTCAGCCCAAAATATTGGGTACATAGACAACAAAGAAAGGGTCGAGTCCGCCTTTAATAAAAAATACCTATTAATAATCAATCTCGAAACCCAACAACACCAAGTTTGATTACAATTTATTTGGTACGTAGGTAGCCGAGAAAAATTTGAGTCCACCTTTTTTAAAATTACCTATGAATAATCAATCCCAACCCGAACAACGCGGACTTTGATCACAAAGTATTCGGTACGTACACGGCTGTCAAAGGCTCGACTCTACTTGTTGAAAAAGATACCTATGGATAACAAATCTCCAACCCGCCGAACTACGCGGACTTTGAGCCCAAAATATTAGGTACGTAGGCAACAAAGAAAGGCTCGAGTCCGCCTTTAATAAAAAATACCTATTAATAATCAATCTCGAACACCAACTACACGGACTTTGATTACAACTTATTTGGTACGTAGGTAGCCGAGAAATATTTGAGTGCACCTTTTTTAAAATTACCTATGAATAATAAATCCCAACCCGAACTACGCGAACTTTGATCACAAAGTATTTGGTACGTACACAACTATGAAAGGCTTGACTCTACTTATTGAAAAAGATACCTATGGATAATCAATCTCCAACCCCAAAATACGAGGACTTTCATCCCAAAGTATTGGGTATGTAGGAAGCCGAGAATGGCTCGAGTCCGCTTTTAAAATATAATACCTATTAATAATCAATCTCGAACCCCAACTACACGGACTTTGATGACAAGTTATTGGGTACGTAGGTAGCCGAGAACGATTTGAGTCCACCTTTTTAAAAATTACCTTTGAATAATCAATCCCAACCCGAAGTACACGGACTTTGATCACAAAGTATTCGGTACGTACACAGTTGAAAAAAGGTTCGAGTCGACCTTTTTAAAAAGTTACCTATGGATACCCAATGTTCAACCCCGAACTACGCGGACTTTCAGCCCAAAATATTGGGTACATAGACAACAAAGAAAGGGTCGAGTCCGCCTTTAATAAAAAATACCGATTAATAATCAATCTCGAACCCCAACAACACTAATGTTGATTACAATTTATTTGGTACGTAGGTAGCCGAGAAAAATTTGAGTCCACCTTTTTTAAAATTACCTATGAATAATCAATCCCAACCCGAACTACGCGGACTTTGACCACAGAGTATTCGGTACGTACACAGCTGTGAAAGGCTTTACTCTACTTGTTGAAAAAGATACCTATGGATAACAAATCTCCAACCCGCCGAACTACGCGGACTTTGAGCTCAAAATATTAGGTACATAGGCAACAAAGAAAGACTCGAGTCCGCCTTTAATAAAAAATACCTATTAATAATCAATCTTGAACCCCAACTACACGGACTTTGATTACAACTTATTTGGTACGTAGGTAGCCGAGAAAAATTTGAGTGCACCTTTTTTAAAATTACCTATGAATAATAAATCCCAACCCGAACTACGCGAACTTTGATCACAAAGTATTCGGTACGTACACTTGTGAAAGGCTTGACTCTACTTGTTGAAAAAGATACCTATGGATAATCAATCTCCAACCCCGAAATACGAGGACTTTCATCCCAAAGTATTGGGTATGTAGAATGCCGAGAATGGCTCGAGTCCGCTTTTAAAAGATAATACCTATTAATAATCAATCTCGAACCCCAACTACACGGACTTTGATTACAAGTTATTGGGTACGTAGGTAGCCGAGAAAGATTTGAGTCCACCTTTTTAAAAATTACCTTTGAATAATCAATCCCAACCCGAAGTACGCGGACTTTGATCACAAAGTATTCGGTACGTACACAGTTGAAAAAAGGTTCGGGTCGACCTTTTAAAAAAGTTACCTATGTATACCCAATGTTCAACCCCGAACTACGCGGACTTTCAGCCGAAAATATTGGGTACATAGACAACAAAGAAAGGGTCGAGTCCGCCTTTAATAAAAAATACCGATTAATAATCAATCTCGAACCCCAACAACACTAACTTTGATTACAATTTATTTGGTACGTAGGTAGCCGAGAAAAATTTGAGTCCACCTTTTTTAAAATTACCTATGAATAATCAATCCCAACCCGAACTACGCGAACATTGATCACAAAGTATTCGGTACGTACACAGCTGTGAAAGGCTTGACTCTACTTGTTGAAAAAGATACCTATGGATAATCAATCTCCAACCCCAAAATACGAGGACTTTGATCCCAAAGTATTGGGTATGTAGGAAGCCGAGAATGGCTCGAGTCCGCTTTTAAAAGATAATACCTATTAATAATCAATATCGAACCCAAACTACACGGACATTGATTACAAATTATTGCGTACGTAGGTAACTGAGAAAGATTTGAGTCCACCTTTTTAAAAATTACCTATGAATAATCAAACCCAACCCGAAGTACGCGGACTTTGATCACAAAGTATTCGGTACGTACAAAGTTTTGAAAGGCTCGAGTCTACCTTTTAAAAAAGATACCTATGGATAACCAATGTCCAACCCCGAACTACGCGGACTTTGAGCCCAAAATATTGGGTACATAGACAACAAAGAAAGGGTCGAGTCCGCCTTTAATAAAAAATACCGATTAATAATCAATCTCGAACCCCAACAACACCAAGTTTGATTACAATTTATTTGGTACGTAGGTAGCCGAGAAAAATTTGAGTCCACCTTTTTTAAAATTACCTATGAATAATCAATCCCAACCCGAACTACGCGGACTTTGATCACAAAGTATTCGGTACGTACACAGTGTGAAAGGCTTGACTCTACTTGTTGAAAAAGATACCTATGGATAATCAATCTCCAACCCCAGAATACGAGGAGTTTCATCCCAAAGTATTGGGTATGTAGAATGCCGAGAATGGCTCGAGTCCGCTTTTAAAATATAATACCTATTAATAATCAATCTCGAACCCCAACTACACGGACTTTGATGACAAGTTATTGGGTACGTAGGTAGCCGAGAACGATTTGAGTCCACCTTTTTAAAAATTACCTTTGAATAATCAATCCCAACCCGAAGTACACGGACTTTGATCACAAAGTATTCGGTACGTACACAGTTGAAAAAAGGTTCGAGTCGACCTTTTTAAAAAGTTACCTATGGATACCCAATGTAAAACCCCGAACTACGCGGACTTTCAGCCCAAAATATTGGGTACATAGACAACAAAGAAAGGGTCGAGTCCGCCTTTAATAAAAAATACCGATTAATAATCAATCTCGAACCCCAACAACACTAATTTTGATTACAATTTATTTGGTACGTAGGTAGCCGAGAAAAATTTGCGTCCACCTTTTTTAAAATTACCTATGAATAATCAATCCCAACCCGAACTACGCGAACTTTGATCACAGAGTATTCGGTTCGTACACAGCTGTGAAAGGCTTTACTCTACTTGTTGAAAAAGATACCTATGGATAACAAATCTCCAACCCGCCGAACTAAGCGGACGTTGAGCTCAAAATATTAGGTACATAGGCAACAAAGAAAGACTCGAGTCCGCCTTTAATAAAAAATACCTATTAATAATCAATCTCGAACCCCAACTACACGGACTTTGATTACAACTTATTTGGTACGTAGGTAGCCGAGAAAAATTTGAGTGCACCTTTTTTAAAATTACCTATGAATAATAAATCCCAACCCGAACTACGCGAACTTTGATCACAAAGTATTCGGTACGTACACATGTGAAAGGCTTGACTCTACTTGTTGAAAAAGATACCTATGGATAATCAATCTCCAATCCCAGAATACGAGGACTTTCATCCCAAAGTATTGGGTATGTAGAATGCCGAGAATGGCTCGAGTCCGCTTTTAAAAGATAATACCTATTAATAATCAATCTCGAACCCCAACTACACGGACTTTGATTACAAGTTATTGGGTACGTAGGTAGCCGAGAAAGATTTGAGTCTACCTTTTTTAAAAATTACCTTTGAATAATCAATCCCAACCCGAAGTACGCGGACTTTGATCACAAAGTATTCGGTACGTACACGATTGAAAAAAGGTTCGGGTCGACCTTTTAAAAAAGTTACCTATGGATACCCAATGTTCAACCCCGAACTACGCGGACTTTCGGCCCAAAATATTGGGTACATAGACAACAAAGAAAGGGTCGAGTCCGCCTTTAATAAAAAATACCTATTAATAATCAATCTCGAAACCCAACAACACCAAGTTTGATTACAATTTATTTGGTACGTAGGTAGCCGAGAAAAATTTGAGTCCACCTTTTTTAAAATTACCTATGAACAATCAATCCCAACCCGAACAACGCGGACTTTGATCACAAAGTATTCGGTACGTACACGGTATAAAAGGCTCGACTCTACTTGTTGAAAAAGATACCTATGGATAACAAATCTCCAACCCGCCGAACTACGCGGACTTTGAGCCCAAAATATTAGGTACGTAGGCAACAAAGAAAGGCTCGAGTCCGTCTTTAATAAAAAATACCTATTAATAATCAATCTCGAACCCCAACTACACGGACTTTGATTACAACTTATTTGGTACGTAGGTAGCCGAGAAATATTTGAGTGCACCTTTTTTAAAATTACCTATGAATAATAAATCCCAACCCGAACTACGCGAACTTTGATCACAAAGTATTTGGTACGTACACAACCGTGAAAGGCTTGACTCTACTTATTGAAAAAGATACCTATGGATAATCAATCTCCAACCCCAAAATACGAGGACTTTCATCCCAAAGTATTGGGTATGTAGGAAGCCGAGAATGGCTCGAGTCAGCTTTTAAAATATAATACCTATTAATAATCAATCTCGAACCCCAACTACACGGACTTTGATGACAAGTTATTGGGTACGTAGGTAGCCGAGAACGATTTGAGTCCACCTTTTTAAAAATTACCTTTGAATAATCAATCCCAACCCGAAGTACACGGACTTTGATCACAAAGTATTCGGTACGTACACGATTGAAAAAAGGTTCGAGTCGACCTTTTTAAAAAGTTACCTATGGATACCCAATGTTCAACCCCGAACTACGCGGACTTTCGGCCCAAAATATTGGGTACATAGACAACAAAGAAAGGGTCGAGTCCGCCTTTAATAAAAAATACCGATTAATAATCAATCTCGAACCCCAACAACACTAATGTTGATTACGATTTATTTGGTACGTAGGTAGCCGAGAAAAATTTGAGTCTACCTTTTTTAAAATTACCTATGAATAATCAATCCCAACCCGAACTACGCGGACTTTGATCACAGAGTATTCGGTACGTACACAGTGTGAAAGGCTTTACTCTACTTGTTGAAAAAGATACCTATGGATAACAAATCTCCAACCCGCCGAACTACGCGGACTTTGAGCTCAAAATATTAGGTACATAGGCAACAAAGAAAGACTCGAGTCCGCCTTTAATAAAAAATACCTATTAATAATCAATCTTGAACCCCAACTACACGGACTTTGATTACAACTTATTTGGTACGTAGGTAGCCGAGAAAAATTTGAGTGCACCTTTTTTAAAATTACCTATGAATAATAAATCCCAACCCGAACTACGCGAACTTTGATCACAAAGTATTCGGTACGTACACAAACCGTGAAAGGCTTGACTCTACTTGTTGAAAAAGATACCTATGGATAATCAATCTCCAACCCCAGAATACGAGGACTTTCATCCCAAAGTATTGGGTATGTAGAATGCCGAGAATGGCTCGAGTCCGCTTTTAAAAGATAATACCTATTAATAATCAATCTCGAACCCCAACTACACGGACTTTGATTACAAGTTATTGGATACGTAGGTAGCCGAGAAAGATTTGAGTCCACCTTTTTAAAAATTACCTTTGAATAATCAATCCCAACCCGAAGTACGCGGACTTTGATCACAAAGTATTCGGTACGTACACAGTTGACAAAAGGTTCGGGTCGACCTTTTAAAAAAGTTACCTATGTATACCCAATGTTCAACCCCGAACTACGCGGACTTTCAGCCGAAAATATTGGGTACATAGACAACAAAGAAAGGGTCGAGTCCGCCTTTAATAAAAAATACCGATTAATAATCAATCTCGAACCCCAACAACACTAACTTTGATTACAATTTATTTGGTACGTAGGTAGCCGAGAAAAATTTGAGTCCACCTTTTTAAAATTACCTATGAATAATCAATCCCAACCCGAACTACGCGGACTTTGATCACAAAGTATTCGGTACGTACACACCGTGAAAGGCTTGACTCTACTTGTTGAAAAAGATACCTATGGATAACAAATCTCCAACCCGCCGAACTACGCGGACTTTGAGCTCAAAATATTAGGTACATAGGCAACAAAGAAAGACTCGAGTCCGCCTTTAATAAAAAATACCTATTAATAATCAATCTCGAACCCCAACTACACGGACTTTGATTACAACTTATTTGGTACGTAGGTAGCCGAGAAAAATTTGAGTGCACCTTTTTTAAAATTACCTATGAATAATAAATCCCAACCCGAACCACGCGAACATTGATCACAAAGTATTCGGTACGTACACAGCTGTGAAAGGCTTGACTCTACTTGTTGAAAAAGATACCTATGGATAATCAATCTCCAACCCCGAATACGAGGACTTTCATCCCAAAGTATTGGGTATGTAGAATGCCGAGAATGGCTCGAGTCCGCTTTTAAAAGATAATACCTATTAATAATCAATCTCGAACCCCAACTACACGGACTTTGATTACAAGTTATTGGGTACGTAGGTAGCCGAGAAAGATTTGAGTCCACCTTTTTAAAAATTACCTTTGAATAATCAATCCTAACCCGAAGTACGCGGACTTTGATCACAAAGTATTCGGTACGTACACAGTTGAAAAAAGGTTCGGGTCGACCTTTTAAAAAAGTTACCTATGGATACCCAATGTTCAACCACGAACTACGCGGACTTTCAGCCCAAAATATTGGGTACATAGACAACAAAGAAAGGGTCGAGTCCGCCTTTAATAAAAAATACCTATTAATAATCAATCTCGAAACCCAACAACACCAAGTTTGATTACAATTTATTTGGTACGTAGGTAGCCGAGAAAAATTTGAGTCCACCTTTTTTAAAAT
Organism: Linum usitatissimum; assembly: GCA_030674075.2. Taxonomy (NCBI): domain Eukaryota; kingdom Viridiplantae; phylum Streptophyta; class Magnoliopsida; order Malpighiales; family Linaceae; genus Linum; species Linum usitatissimum. Next base: position 148,174 of record JAUJYP020000496.1, on the reverse strand, counting down.
TACCTATGAACAATCAATCCCAACCCGAACAACGCGGACTTTGATCACAAAGTATTCGGTACGTACACACCGTAAAAGGCTCGACTCTACTTGTTGAAAAAGATACCTATGGATAACAAATCTCCAACCCGCCGAACTACGCGGACTTTGAGCCCAAAATATTAGGTACATAGGCAACAAAGAAAGGCTCGAGTCCGCCTTTAATAAAAAATACCTATTAATAATCAATCTCGAACCCCAACTACACGGACTTTGATTACAACTTATTTGGTACGTAGGTAGCCGAGAAAAATTTGAGTGCACCTTTTTTAAAACTACCTATGAATAATAAATCCCAACCCGATCTACGCGAACTTTGATCACAAAGTATTCGGTACGTACACATGTGAAAGGCTTGACTCTACTTGTTGAAAAAGATACCTATGGATAATCAATCTCCAATCCCAGAATACGAGGACTTTCATCCCAAAGTATTGGGTATGTAGAATGCCGAGAATGGCTCGAGTCCGCTTTTAAAAGATAATACCTATTAATAATCAATCTCGAACCCCAACTACACGGACTTTGATTACAAGTTATTGGGTACGTAGGTAGCCGAGAAAGATTTGAGTCCACCTTTTTAAAAATTACCTTTGAATAATCAATCCCAACCCGAAGTACGCGGACTTTGATCACAAAGTATTCGGTACGTACACAGTTGAAAAAAGGTTCGGGTCGACCTTTTAAAAAAGTTACCTATGGATACCCAATGTTCAACCCCGAACTACGCGGACTTTCAGCCCAAAATATTGGGTACATAGACAACAAAGAAAGGGTCGAGTCCGCCTTTAATAAAAAATACCTATTAATAATCAATCTCGAAACCCAACAACACCAAGTTTGATTACAATTTATTTGGTACGTAGGTAGCCGAGAAAAATTTGAGTCCACCTTTTTTAAAATTACCTATGAACAATCAATCCCAACCCGAACAACGCGGACTTTGATCACAAAGTATTCGGTACGTACACGGTACAGTAAAAGGCTCGACTCTACTTGTTGAAAAAGATACCTATGGATAACAAATCTCCAACCCGCCGAACTACGCGGACTTTGAGCCCAAAATATTAGGTACGTAGGCAACAAAGAAAGGCTCGAGTCCGTCTTTAATAAAAAATACCTATTAATAATCAATCTCGAACCCCAACTACACGGACTTTGATTACAACTTATTTGGTACGTAGGTAGCCGAGAAATATTTGAGTGCACCTTTTTTAAAATTACCTATGAATAATAAATCCCAACCCGAACTACGCGAACTTTGATCACAAAGTATTTGGTACGTACACAACCGTGAAAGGCTTGACTCTACTTATTGAAAAAGATACCTATGGATAATCAATCTCCAACCCCAAAATACGAGGACTTTCATCCCAAAGTATTGGGTATGTAGGAAGCCGAGAATGGCTCGAGTCAGCTTTTAAAATATAATACCTATTAATAATCAATCTCGAACCCCAACTACACGGACTTTGATGACAAGTTATTGGGTACGTAGGTAGCCGAGAACGATTTGAGTCCACCTTTTTAAAAATTACCTTTGAATAATCAATCCCAACCCGAAGTACACGGACTTTGATCACAAAGTATTCGGTACGTACACAGTTGAAAAAAGGTTCGAGTCGACCTTTTTAAAAAGTTACCTATGGATACCCAATGTTCAACCCCGAACTACGCGGACTTTCAGCCCAAAATATTGGGTACATAGACAACAAAGAAAGGGTCGAGTCCGCCTTTAATAAAAAATACCGATTAATAATCAATCTCGAACCCCAACAACACTAATGTTGATTACAATTTATTTGGTACGTAGGTAGCCGAGAAAAATTTTAGTCTACCTTTTTTAAAATTACCTATGAATAATCAATCCCAACCCGAACTACGCGGACTTTGATCACAGAGTATTCGGTACGTACACAGCTGTGAAAGGCTTTACTCTACTTGTTGAAAAAGATACCTATGGATAACAAATCTCCAACCCGCCGAACTACGCGGACTTTGAGCTCAAAATATTAGGTACATAGGCAACAAAGAAAGACTCGAGTCCGCCTTTAATAAAAAATACCTATTAATAATCAATCTTGAACCCCAACTACACGGACTTTGATTACAACTTATTTGGTACGTAGGTAGCCGAGAAAAATTTGAGTGCACCTTTTTTAAAATTACCTATGAATAATAAATCCCAACCCGAACTACGCGAACTTTGATCACAAAGTATTCGGTACGTACACAAACTGTGAAAGGCTTGACTCTACTTGTTGAAAAAGATACCTATGGATAATCAATCTCCAACCCCGAAATACGAGGACTTTCATCCCAAAGTATTGGGTATGTAGAATGCCGAGAATGGCTCGAGTCCGCTTTTAAAAGATAATACCTATTAATAATCAATCTCGAACCCCAACTACACGGACTTTGATTACAAGTTATTGGGTACGTAGGTAGCCGAGAAAGATTTGAGTCCACCTTTTTAAAAATTACCTTTGAATAATCAATCCCAACCCGAAGTACGCGGACTTTGATCACAAAGTATTCGGTACGTACACGCTTGACAAAAGGTTCGGGTCGACCTTTTAAAAAAGTTACCTATGTATACCCAATGTTCAACCCCGAACTACGCGGACTTTCAGCCGAAAATATTGGGTACATAGACAACAAAGAAAGGGTCGAGTCCGCCTTTAATAAAAAATACCGATTAATAATCAATCTCGAACCCCAACAACACTAACTTTGATTAATATTTATTTGGTACGTAGGTAGCCGAGAAAAATTTGAGTCCACCTTTTTTAAAATTACCTATGAATAATCAATCCCAACCCGAACTACGCGGACTTTGATCACAAAGTATTCGGTACGTACACAATGTGAAAGGCTTGACTCTACTTGTTGAAAAAGATACCTATGGATAACAAATCTCCAACCCGCCGAACTACGCGGACTTTGAGCTCAAAATATTAGGTACATAGGCAACAAAGAAAGACTCGAGTCCGCCTTTAATAAAAAATACCTATTAATAATCAATCTCGAACCCCAACTACACGGACTTTGATTACAACTTATTTGGTACGTAGGTAGCCGAGAAAAATTTGAGTGCACCTTTTTTAAAATTACCTATGAATAATAAATCCCAACCCGAACTACGCGAACATTGATCACAAAGTATTCGGTACGTACACAGCTGTGAAAGGCTTGACTCTACTTGTTGAAAAAGATACCTATGGATAATCAATCTCCAACCCCAGAATACGAGGACTTTCATCCCAAAGTATTGGGTATGTAGAATGCCGAGAATGGCTCGAGTCCGCTTTTAAAAGATAATACCTATTAATAATCAATCTCGAACCCCAACTACACGGACTTTGATTACAAGTTATTGGGTACGTAGGTAGCCGAGAAAGATTTGAGTCCACCTTTTTAAAAATTACCTTTGAATAATCAATCCTAACCCGAAGTACGCGGACTTTGATCACAAAGTATTCGGTACGTACACGCTTGAAAAAAGGTTCGGGTCGACCTTTTAAAAAAGTTACCTATGGATACCCAATGTTCAACCACGAACTACGCGGACTTTCAGCCCAAAATATTGGGTACATAGACAACAAAGAAAGGGTCGAGTCCGCCTTTAATAAAAAATACCGATTAATAATCAATCTCGAACCCCAACAACACTAACTTTGATTACAATTTATTTGGTACGTAGGTAGCCGAGAAAAATTTGAGTCCACCTTTTTTAAAATTACCTATGAATAATCAATCCCAACCCGAACTACGCGGACTTTGATCACAAAGTATTCGGTACGTACACAGCTGTGAAAGGCTTGACTCTACTTGTTGAAAAAGATACCTATGGATAATCAATCTCCAACCCCAAAATACGAGGACTTTAATCCCAAAGTATTGGGTATGTAGGAAGCCGAGAATGGCTCGAGTCTGCTTTTAAAAGATAATACCTATTAATAATCAATCTCGAACCCCAACTACATGGACTTTGATTACAAATTATTGGGTACGTAGGTAGCCGAGAAAGATTTGAGTCCACCTTTTTAAAAATTACCTATGAATAATCAATCCCAACCCGAAGTAAGCGGTCTTTGATCACAAAGTATTCGGTACGTACACAGTTGTGAAAGGCTCGAGTCGACCTTTTAAAAAAGATACCTATGGATAACCAATGTCCAACCCCGAACTACGCGGACTTTGAGCCCAAAATATTGGGTACATAGACAACAAAGAAAGGGTCGAGTCCGCCTTTAATAAAAAATACCGATTAATAATCAATCTCGAACCCCAACAACACCAACTTTGATTACAATTTATTTGGTACGTAGGTAGCCGAGAAAAATTTGAGTCCACCTTTTTTTGTAATTACCTATGAATAATCAATCCCAACCCGAACAACGCGGACTTTGATCACAAAGTATTCGGTACGTACACAGCTGTGAAAGGCTCGACTCTACTTGTAGAAAAAGATACCTATGGATAACAAATCTCCAACCCGCCGAACTACGCGGACTTTGAGCCCAAAATATTAGGTACATAGGCAACAAAGAAAGGCTCGAGTCCGCCTTTAATAAAAAATACCTATTAATAATCAATCTCGAACCCCAACTACACGGACTTTGATTACAACTTATTTGGTACGTAGGTAGCCGAGAAAAATTTGAGTGCACCTTTTTTAAAATTACCTATGAATAATAAATCCCAACCCGAACTACGCGAACTTTGATCACAAAGTATTTGGTACGTACACAGCTGTGAAAGGCTTGAGTCTACTTGTTGAAAAAGATACCTATGGATAATCAATCTCCAACCCCAAAATACGAGGACTTTCATCCCAAAGTGTTGGGTATGTAGGAAGCCGAGAATGGCTCGAGTCCGCTTTTAAAATATAGTACCTATTAATAATCAATCTCGAACCCCAACTACACGGACATTGATGACAAGTTATTGGGTACGTAGGTAGCCGAGAACGATTTGAGTCCACCTTCTTAAAAATTACCTTTGAATAATCAATCCCAACCCGAAGTATGCGGACTTTGATCACAAAGTATTCGGTACGTACACAGTTGAAAAAAGGATCGAGTCGACCTTTTTAAAAAGTTACCTATGGATACCCAATGTTCAACCCCGAACTACGCGGACTTTCAGCCCAAAATATTGGGTACATAGACAACAAAGAAAGGGTCGAGTCCGCCTTTAATAAAAAATACCGATTAATAATCAATCTCGAACCCCAACAACACTAATTTTGATTACAATTTATTTGGTACGTAGGTAGCCGAGAAAAATTTGAGTCCACCTTTTTTAAAATTACCTATGAATAATCAATCCCAACCCGAAGTAAGCGGTCTTTGATCACAAAGTATTTGGTACGTACAGAGCTGTGAAAGGCTCGACTCTACTTGTAGAAAAAGATACCTATGGATAACAAATCTCCAACCCGCCGAACTACGCGGACTTTGAGCCCAAAATATTAGGTACATAGGCAACAAAGAAAGGCTCGAGTCCGCCTTTAATAAAAAATACCTATTAATAATCAATCTCGAACCCCAACTACACGGACTTTGATTACAACTTATTTGGTACGTAGGTAGCCGAGAAAAATTTGAGTGCACCTTTTTTAAAATTACCTATGAATAATAAATCCCAACCCGAACTACCCGAACTTTGATCACAAAGTATTTGGTACGTACACAGCTGTGAAAGGCTTGACTCTACTTGTTGAAAAAGATACCTATGGATAATCAATCTCCAACCCCAAAATACGAGGAGTTTCATCCCAAACTGTTGGGTATGTAGGAAGCAGAGAATGGCTCGAGTCCGCTTTTAAAATATAGTACCTATTAATAATCAATCTCGAACCCCAACTACAAGGACATTAATGACAAGTTATTGGGTACGTAGGTAGCCGAGAACGATTTGAGTCCACCTTTTTTAAATATACCTATGAATAATCAATCCCAACCCGAACTACGCGGACTCGCGGACTTTGAGCCCAAAATATTAGGTACATAGGCAACAAAGAAAGGCTAGAGTCCGCCTTTTATAAAAAATACCTATTAATAATCAATCTCGAACCCCAACTACACGGACTTTGATTACAACTTATTTGGTACATAGGTAGCCGAGAAAAATTTGAGTGCACCTTTTTTAAAATTACCTATGAATAATATTTCCCAACCCGAACAACGCGAACTTTGATCACAAAGTATTTGGTACGTACACAGCTGTGAAAGGCTTGACACTACTTGTTGAAAAAGATACCTATGGATAATCAATCTCCAACCCCAAAATACGAGGACTTTCATCCCAAAGTGTTGGGTATGTAGGAAGCCGAGAATGCCTCGAGTCCGCTTTTAAAATATAGTACCTATTAATAATCAATCTCGAACCCCAACTACAAGGACATTGATGAAAAGTTATTGGGTACGTAGGTAGCCGAGAACGATTTCAGTCCACCTTTTTTAAATATACCTATGAATAATCAATCCCAACCCGAACTACGCGGACTTTGATCACAAAGTATTCGGTACGTACACAGTTGAAAAAAGGTTCGGGTCGACCTTTTAAAAAAGTTACCTATGGATACCCAATGTTCAACCCCGAACTACGCGGACTTTCACCCAAAATATTGGGTACATAGACAACAAAGAAAGGGTCGAGTCCGCCTTTCATAAAAAATACCGATTAATAATCAATCTCGAACCCCAACAACACTAACTTTGATTACAATTTATTTGGTACGTAGGTAGCCGAGAAAAATTTGAGTCCACCTTTTTTAAAATTACCTATGAATAATCAATCCCAACCCGAACTACGCGGACTTTGATCACAAAGTATTCGGTACGTACACGTACCGTGAAAGGCTTGACTCTACTTGTTGAAAAAGATACCTATGGATAATCAATCTCCAACCCCAAAATACGAGGACTTTAATCCCAAAGTATTGGGTATGTAGGAAGCCGAGAATGGCTCGAGTCTGCTTTTAAAAGATAATACCTATTAATAATCAATCTCGAACCCCAACTACATGGACTTTGATTACAAATTATTGGGTACGTAGGTAGCCGAGAAAGATTTGAGTCCACCTTTTTAAAAATTACCTATGAATAATCAATCCCAACCCTAAGTAAGCGGTCTTTGATCACAAAGTATTCGGTACGTACACAGTTGTGAAAGGCTCGAGTCGACCTTTTAAAAAAAGATACCTATGGATAACCAATGTCCAACCCCGAACTACGCGGACTTTGAGCCCAAAATATTGGGTACATAGACAACAAAGAAAGGGTCGAGTCCGCCTTTAATAAAAAATACCGATTAATAATCAATCTCGAACCCCAACAACACCAACTTTGATTACAATTTATTTGGTACGTAGGTACCCGAGAAAAATTTGAGTCCACCTTTTTTTGAAATTACCTATGAATAATCAATCCCAACCCGAACAACGCGGACTTTGATCACAAAGTATTCGGTACGTACACAAGCGTGAAAGGCTCGACTCTACTTGTAGAAAAAGATACCTATGGATAACAAATCTCCAACCCGCCGAACTACGCGGACTTTGAGCCCAAAATATTAGGTACATAGGCAACAAAGAAAGGCTCGAGTCCGCCTTTAATAAAAAATACCTATTAATAATCAATCTCGAACCCCAACTACACGGACTTTGATTACAACTTATTTGGTACGTAGGTAGCCGAGAAAAATTTGAGTGCACCTTTTTAAAAATTACCTATGAATAATCAATCCCAACCCTAAGTAAGCGGTCTTTGATCACAAAGTATTCGGTACGTACACAGTTGTGAAAGGCTCGAGTCGACCTTTTAAAAAAGATACCTATGGATAACCAATGTCCAACCCCGAACTACGCGGACTTTGAGCCCAAAATATTGGGTACATAGACAACAAAGAAAGGGTCGAGTCCGCCTTTAATAAAAAATACCGATTAATAATCAATCTCGAACCCCAACAACACCAACTTTGATTACAATTTATTTGGTACGTAGGTACCCGAGAAAAATTTGAGTCCACCTTTTTTTTGAAATTACCTATGAATAATCAATCCCAACCCGAACAACGCGGACTTTGATCACAAAGTATTCGGTACGTACACAGTACCGTGAAAGGCTCGACTCTACTTGTAGAAAAAGATACCTATGGATAACAAATCTCCAACCCGCCGAACTACGCGGACTTTGAGCCCAAAATATTAGGTACATAGGCAACAAAGAAAGGCTCGAGTCCGCCTTTAATAAAAAATACCTATTAATAATCAATCTCGAACCCCAACTACACGGACTTTGATTACAACTTATTTGGTACGTAGGTAGCCGAGAAAAATTTGAGTGCACCTTTTTTAAAACTACCTATGAATAATAAATCCCAACCCGAACTACGCGAACTTTGATCACAAAGTATTCGGTACGTACACAGCTGTGAAAGGCTTGACTCTACTTGTTGAAAAAGATACCTATGGATAATCAATCTCCAACCCCAGAATACGAGGAGTTTCATCCCAAAGTATTGGGTATGTAGAATGCCGAGAATGGCTCGAGTCCGCTTTTAAAATATAATACCTATTAATAATTAATCTCGAACCCCAACTACACGGACATTGATGACAAGTTATTGGGTACGTAGGTAGCCGAGAACGATTTGAGTCCACCTTCTTAAAAATTACCTTTGAATAATCAATCCCAACCCGAAGTACGCGGACTTTGATCACAAAGTATTCGGTACGTACACGCTTGAAAAAAGGTTCGAGTCGACCTTTTTCAAAAGTTACCTATGGATACCCAATGTTCAACCCCGAACCACGCGGACTTTCAGCCCAAAATATTGGGTACATAGACAACAAAGAAAGGGTCGAGTCCGCCTTTAATAAAAAATACCGATTAATAATCAATCTCGAACCCCAACAACACCAACTTTGATTACAATTTATTTGGTACGTAGGTAGCCGAGAAAAATTTGAGTCCACCTTTTTTTGAAATTACCTATGAATAATCAATCCCAACCCGAACTACGCGGACTTTGATCACAAAGTATTCGGTACGTACACAGCTGTGAAAGGCTCGACTCTACTTGTAGAAAAAGATACCTATGGATAACAAATCTCCAACCCGCCGAACTACGCGGACTTTGAGCCCAAAATATTAGGTACATAGGCAACAAAGAAAGGCTCGAGTCCGCCTTTAATAAAAAATACCTATTAATAATCAATCTCGAACCCCAACTACACGGACTTTGATTACAACTTATTTGGTACGTAGGTAGCCGAGAAAAATTTGAGTGCACCTTTTTTAAAACTACCTATGAATAATAAATCCCAACCCGATCTACGCGAACTTTGATCACAAAGTATTCGGTACGTACACAGCTGTGAAAGGCTTGACTCTACTTGTTGAAAAAGATACCTATGGATAATCAATCTCCAACCCCAGAATACGAGGAGTTTCATCCCAAAGTATTGGGTATGTAGAATGCCGAGAATGGCTCGAGTCCGCTTTTAAAATATAATACCTATTAATAATTAATCTCGAACCCCAACTACACGGACATTGATGACAAGTTATTGGGTACGTAGGTAGCCGAGAACGATTTGAGTCCACCTTCTTAAAAATTACCTTTGAATAATCAATCCCAACCCGAAGTACGCGGACTTTGATCACAAAGTATTCGGTACGTACACAGTTGAAAAAAGGTTCGAGTCGACCTTTTTCAAAAGTTACCTATGGATACCCAATGTTCAACCCCGAACCACGCGGACTTTCAGCCCAAAATATTGGGTACATAGACAACAAAGAAAGGGTCGAGTCCGCCTTTAATAAAAAATACCGATTAATAATCAATCTCGAACCCCAACAACACCAACTTTGATTACAATTTATTTGGTACGTAGGTAGCCGAGAAAAATTTGAGTCCACCTTTTTTTGAAATTACCTATGAATAATCAATCCCAACCCGAACTACGCGGACTTTGATCACAAAGTATTCGGTACGTACACGACCGTGAAAGGCTCGACTCTACTTGTAGAAAAAGATACCTATGGATAACAAATCTCCAACCCGCCGAACTACGCGGACTTTGAGCCCAAAATATTAGGTACATAGGCAACAAAGAAAGGCTCGAGTCCGCCTTTAATAAAAAATACCTATTAATAATCAATCTCGAACCCCAACTACACGGACTTTGATTACAACTTATTTGGTACGTAGGTAGCCGAGAAAAATTTGAGTGCACCTTTTTTAAAACTACCTATGAATAATAAATCCCAACCCGATCTACGCGAACTTTGATCACAAAGTATTCGGTACGTACACAAATTGTGAAAGGCTTGACTCTACTTGTTGAAAAAGATACCTATGGATAATCAATCTCCAACCCCGAATACGAGGACTTTAATCCCAAAGTATTGGGTATGTAGGAAGCCGAGAATGGCTCGAGTCCGTTTTTAAAAGATAATACCTATTAATAATCAATCTCGAACCCCAACTACATGGACTTTGATTACAAATTATTGGGTACGTAGGTAGCCGAGAAAGATTTGAGTCCACCTTTTTAAAAATTACCTATGAATAATCAATCCCAACCCGAAGTACGCGGACTTTGATCACAAAGTATTCGGTACGTACACGCTTGAAAAAAGGTTCGAGTCGACCTTTTAAAAAAGATACCTATGGATACCCAATGTTCAACCCCGAACTACGCGGACTTTTAGCCCAAAATATTGGGTACATAGACAACAAAGAAAGGGTCGAGTCCGCCTTTAATAAAAAATACCGATTAATAATCAATCTCGAACCCCAACAACACCAACTTTGATTACAATTTATTTGGTACGTAGGTAGCCGAGAAAAATTTGAGTCCACCTTTTTTTGAAATTACCTATGAATAATCAATCCCAACCCGAACAACGCGGACTTTGATCACAAAGTATTCGGTACGTACACAGCTATGAAAGGCTCGACTCTACTTGTAGAAAAAGATACCTATGGATAACAAATCTCCAACCCGCCGAACTACGCGGACTTTGAGCCCAAAATATTAGGTACATAGGCAACAAAGAAAGGCTCGAGTCCGCCTTTAATAAAAAATACCTATTAATAATCAATCTCGAACCCCAACTACACGAACTTTGATTACAATTTATTTGGTACGTAGGTAGCCGAGAAAAATTTGAGTCCACCTTTTTTTGAAATTACCTATGAATAATCAATCCCAACCCGAAGTACGCGGACTTTGATCACAAAGTATTCGGTACGTACACGTTGAAAAAAGGTTCGAGTCGACCTTTTAAAAAAGATACCTATGGATACCCAATGTTCAACCCCGAACTACAAGGACTTTCACCCAAAATATTTGGTACATAGACAACAAAGAAAGGGTCGAGTCCGCCTTTAATAAAAAATACCGATTAATAATCAATCTCGAACCCCAACAACACTAATTTTTATTACAATTTATTTGGTACGTAGGTAGCCGAGAAAAATTTGAGTCCAAGTTTTTTAAAATTACCTATGAATAATCAATCCCAACCCGAACTACGCGGACTTTGATCACAAAGTATTCGGTACGTACACAGTACCGTGAAAGGCATTACTCTACTTGTTGAAAAAGATACCTATGGATAACAAATCTCCAACCCGCCGAACTACGCGGACTTTGAGCTCAAAATATTAGGTACATAGGCAACAAAGAAAGAGTCGAGTCCGCCTTTAATAAAAAATACCTATTAATAATCAATCTCGAACCCCAACAACACCAACTTTGATTACAATTTATTTGGTACGTAGGTAGCCGAGAAAAATTTGAGTCCACCTTTTTTTGAAATTACCTATGAATAATCAATCCCAACCCGAACAACGCGGACTTTGATCACAAAGTATTCGGTACGTACACGGTTCGTGAAAGGCTCGACTCTACTTGTAGAAAAAGATACCTATGGATAACAAATCTCCAACCCGCCGAACTACGCGGACTTTGAGCCCAAAATATTAGGTACATAGGCAACAAAGAAAGGCTCGAGTCCGCCTTTAATAAAAAATACCTATTAATAATCAATCTCGAACCCCAACTACACGGACTTTGATTACAACTTATTTGGTACGTAGGTAGCCGAGAAAAATTTGAGTGCACCTTTTTTAAAACTACCTATGAATAATAAATCCCAACCCGAACTACGCGAACTTTGATCACAAACTATTCGGTACGTACACAGCTGTGTGAAAGGCTTGACTCTACTTGTTGAAAAAGATACCTATGGATAATCAATCTCCAACCCCGAAATACGAGGACTTTAATCCCAAAGTATTGGGTATGTAGGAAGCCGAGAATGGCTCGAGTCTGCTTTTAAAAGATAATACCTATTAATAATCAATCTCGAACCCCAACTACATGGACTTTGATTACAAATTATTGGGTACGTAGGTAGCCGAGAAAGATTTGAGTCCACCTTTTTAAAAATTACCTATGAATAATCAATCCCAACCCGAAGTAAGCGGTCTTTGATCACAAAGTATTCGGTACGTACACAGTTGTGAAAGGCTCGAGTCGACCTTTTAAAAAAGATACCTATGGATAACCAATGTCCAACCCCGAACTACGCGGACTTTGAGCCCAAAATATTGGGTACATAGACAACAAAGAAAGGGTCGAGTCCGCCTTTAATAAAAAATACCGATTAATAATCAATCTCGAACCCCAACAACACCAACTTTGATTACAATTTATTTGGTACGTAGGTAGCCGAGAAAAATTTGAGTCCACCTTTTTTTGAAATTACCTATGAATAATCAATCCCAACCCGAACAACGCGGACTTTGATCACCAAGTATTCGGTACGTACACAGCTGTGAAAGGCTCGACTCTACTTGTAGAAAAGATACCTATGGATAACAAATCTCCAACCCGCCGAACTACGCGGACTTTGAGCCCAAAATATTAGGTACATAGGCAACAAAGAAAGGCTCGAGTCCGCCTTTAATAAAAAATACCTATTAATAATCAATCTCGAACCCCAACTACACGGACTTTGATTACAACTTATTTGGTACGTAGGTAGCCGAGAAAAATTTGAGTGCACCTTTTTTAAAATTACCTATGAATAATAAATCTCAACCCGATCTACGCGGACTTTGATCATAAAGTATTCGGTACGTACACGAGTGTGAAAGGCTTGACTCTACTTGTTGAAAAAGATACCTATGGATAATCAATGTCCAACCCCAAAATACGAGGACTTTGATCCCAAAGTATTGGGTATGTAGGAAGCCGAGAATGGCTCGAGTCCGCTTTTAAAAGATAATACCTATTAATAATCAATCTCGAACCCCAACTACACGGACTTTGGTTACAAATTATTGGGTACGTAGGTAGCCGAGAAAGATTTGAGTCCACCTTTTTAAAAATTACCTATGAATAATCAATCCCAACCCGAAGTACGCGGACTTTGATCACAAAGTATTCGGTACGTACACGCTTGAAAAAAGGTTCGAGTCGACCTTTTAAAAAAGATACCTATGGATACCCAATGTTCAACCCCGAACTACGCGGACTTTCAGCCCAAAATATTGGGTACATAGACAACAAAGAAAGGGTCGAGTCCGCCTTTAATAAAAAATACCGATTAATAATCAATCTCGAACCCCAACAACACCAACTTTGATTACAATTTATTTGGTACGTAGGTAGCCGAGAAAAATTTGAGTCCACCTTTTTTGAAATTACCTATGAATAATCAATCCCAACCCGAACAACGCGGACTTTGATCACAAAGTATTCGGTACGTACACAGCTGTGAAAGGCTCGACTCTACTTGTAGAAAAAGATACCTATGGATAACAAATCTCCAACCCGCCGAACTACGCGGACTTTGAGCCCAAAATATTAGGTACATAGGCAACAAAGAAAGGCTCGAGTCCGCCTTTAATAAAAAATACCTATTAATAATCAATCTCGAACCCCAACTACACGAACTTTGATTACAATTTATTTGGTACGTAGGTAGCCGAGAAAAATTTGAGTCCACCTTTTTTTGAAATTACCTATGAATAATCAATCCCAACCCGAAGTACGCGGACTTTGATCACAAAGTATTCGGTACGTACACAGTTGAAAAAAGGTTCGAGTCGACCTTTTAAAAAAGATACCTATGGATACCCAATGTTCAACCCCGAACTACAAGGACTTTCAGCCCAAAATATTTGGTACATAGACAACAAAGAAAGGGTCGAGTCCGCCTTTAATAAAAAATACCGATTAATAATCAATCTCGAACCCCAACAACACTAATTTTTATTACAATTTATTTGGTACGTAGGTAGCCGAGAAAAATTTGAGTCCAAGTTTTTTAAAATTACCTATGAATAATCAATCCCAACCCGAACTACGCGGACTTTGATCACAAAGTATTCGGTACGTACACAAACTCGTGAAAGGCATTACTCTACTTGTTGAAAAAGATACCTATGGATAACAAATCTCCAACCCGCCGAACTACGCGGACTTTGAGCTCAAAATATTAGGTACATAGGCAACAAAGAAAGAGTCGAGTCCGCCTTTAATAAAAAATACCTATTAATAATCAATCTCGAACCCCAACTACACGGACTTTGATTACAACTTATTTGGTACGTAGGTAGCCGAGAAAAATTTGATTGCACCTTTTTTAAAATTACCTATGAATAATAAATCTCAACCCGATCTATGCGGACTTTGATCAAAAAGTATTCGGTACGTACACAGTTGAAAAAAGGTTCGAGTCGACCTTTTTAAAAAGTTACCTATGGATACCCAATGTTCAACCCCGAACTATGCGGACTTTCAGCCCAAAATATTTGGTACATAGACAACCAAGAAAGGGCCGAGTCCACCTTTAATAAAAAATACCGATTCATAATCAATCTCGAACCCCAACAACACTAATTTTTATTACAATTTATTTGGTACGTAGGTAGCCGAGAAAAATTTGAGTCCAAGTTTTTTAAAATTACCTATGAATAATCAATCCCAACCCGAACTACGCGGACTTTGATCACAAAGTATTCGGTACGTACACGCTTGAAAAAAGGTTCGAGTCGACCTTTTAAAAAAGATACCTATGGATACCCAATGTTCAACCCCGAACTACGCGGACTTTCAGCCCAAAATATTGGGTACATAGACAACAAAGAAAGGGTCGAGTCCGCCTTTAATAAAAAATACCGATTAATAATCAATCTCGAACCCCAACAACACCAACTTTGATTACAATTTATTTGGTACGTAGGTAGCCGAGAAAAATTTGAGTCCACCTTTTTTTGAAATTACCTATGAATAATCAATCCCAACCCGAACAACGCGGACTTTGATCACAAAGTATTCGGTACGTACACAACCGTGAAAGGCTCGACTCTACTTGTAGAAAAAGATACCTATGGATAACAAATCTCCAACCCGCCGAACTACGCGGACTTTGAGCCCAAAATATTAGGTACATAGGCAACAAAGAAAGGCTCGAGTCCGCCTTTAATAAAAAATACCTATTAATAATCAATCTCGAACCCCAACTACACGAACTTTGATTACAATTTATTTGGTACGTAGGTAGCCGAGAAAAATTTGAGTCCACCTTTTTTTGAAATTACCTATGAATAATCAATCCCAACCCGAAGTACGCGGACTTTGATCACAAAGTATTCGGTACGTACACAGTTGAAAAAAGGTTCGAGTCGACCTTTTAAAAAAGATACCTATGGATACCCAATGTTCAACCCCGAACTACAAGGACTTTCAGCCCAAAATATTTGGTACATAGACAACAAAGAAAGGGTCGAGTCCGCCTTTAATAAAAAATACCGATTAATAATCAATCTCGAACCCCAACAACACTAATTTTTATTACAATTTATTTGGTACGTAGGTAGCCGAGAAAAATTTGAGTCCAAGTTTTTTAAAATTACCTATGAATAATCAATCCCAACCCGAACTACGCGGACTTTGATCACAAAGTATTCGGTACGTACACAGCTGTGAAAGGCATTACTCTACTTGTTGAAAAAGATACCTATGGATAACAAATCTCCAACCCGCCGAACTACGCGGACTTTGAGCTCAAAATATTAGGTACATAGGCAACAAAGAAAGAGTCGAGTCCGCCTTTAATAAAAAATACCTATTAATAATCAATCTCGAACCCCAACTACACGGACTTTGATTACAACTTATTTGGTACGTAGGTAGCCGAGAAAAATTTGAGTGCACCTTTTTTAAAATTACCTATGAATAATAAATCTCAACCCGATCTACGCGGACTTTGATCAAAAAGTATTCGGTACGTACACGATTGAAAAAAGGTTCGAGTCGACCTTTTTAAAAAGTTACCTATGGATACCCAATGTTCAACCCCGAACTATGCGGACTTTCAGCCCAAAATATTGGGTACATAGACAACCAAGAAAGGGTCGAGTCCACCTTTAATAAAAAATACCGATTCATAATCAATCTCGAACCCCAACAACACTAATTTTTATTACAATTTATTTGGTACGTAGGTAGCCGAGAAAAATTTGAGTCCAAGTTTTTTAAAATTACCTATGAATAATCAATCCCAACCCGAACTACGCGGACTTTGATCACAAAGTATTCGGTACGTACACGATTGAAAAAAGGTTCGAGTCGACCTTTTAAAAAAGATACCTATGGATACCCAATGTTCAACCCCGAACTACGCGGACTTTCAGCCCAAAATATTGGGTACATAGACAACAAAGAAAGGGTCGAGTCCGCCTTTAATAAAAAATACCGATTAATAATCAATCTCGAACCCCAACAACACCAACTTTGATTACAATTTATTTGGTACGTAGGTAGCCGAGAAAAATTTGAGTCCACCTTTTTTTGAAATTACCTATGAATAATCAATCCCAACCCGAACAACGCGGACTTTGATCACAAAGTATTCGGTACGTACACAGCTGTGAAAGGCTCGACTCTACTTGTAGAAAAAGATACCTATGGATAACAAATCTCCAACCCGCCGAACTACGCGGACTTTGAGCCCAAAATATTAGGTACATAGGCAACAAAGAAAGGCTCGAGTCCGCCTTTAATAAAAAATACCTATTAATAAGAAATCTCGAACCCCAACTACACGAACTTTGATTACAATTTATTTGGTACGTAGGTAGCCGAGAAAAATTTGAGTCCACCTTTTTTTGAAATTACCTATGAATAATCAATCCCAACCCGAAGTACGCGGACTTTGATCACAAAGTATTCGGTACGTACACAGTTGAAAAAAGGATCGAGTCGACCTTTTAAAAAAGATACCTATGGATACCCAATGTTCAACCCCGAACTACAAGGACTTTCAGCCCAAAATATTTGGTACATAGACAACAAAGAAAGGGTCGAGTCCGCCTTTAATAAAAAATACCGATTAATAATCAATCTCGAACCCCAACAACACTAATTTTTATTACAATTTATTTGGTACGTAGGTAGCCGAGAAAAATTTGAGTCCAAGTTTTTTAAAATTACCTATGAATAATCAATCCCAACCCGAACTACGCGGACTTTGATCACAAAGTATTCGGTACGTACACGAATTTGTGAAAGGCATTACTCTACTTGTTGAAAAAGATACCTATGGATAACAAATCTCCAACCCGCCGAACTACGCGGACTTTGAGCTCAAAATATTAGGTACATAGGCAACAAAGAAAGAGTCGAGTCCGCCTTTAATAAAAAATACCTATTAATAATCAATCTCGAACCCCAACTACACGGACTTTGATTACAACTTATTTGGTACGTAGGTAGCCGAGAAAAATTTGAGTGCACCTTTTTTAAAATTACCTATGAATAATAAATCTCAACCCGATCTACGCGGACTTTGATCAAAAAGTATTCGGTACGTACACAGTTGAAAAAAGGTTCGAGTCGACCTTTTTAAAAAGTTACCTATGGATACCCAATGTTCAACCCCGAACTATGCGGACTTTCAGCCCAAAATATTGGGTACATAGACAACCAAGAAAGGGTCGAGTCCACCTTTAATAAAAAATACCGATTCATAATCAATCTCGAACCCCAACAACACTAATTTTTATTACAATTTATTTGGTACGTAGGTAGCCGAGAAAAATTTGAGTCCAAGTTTTTTAAAATTACCTATGAATAATCAATCCCAACCCGAACTACGCGGACTTTGATCACAAAGTATTCGGTACGTACACAGCTGAAAAAAGGATCGAGTCGACCTTTTAAAAAAGATACCTATGGATACCCAATGTTCAACCCCGAACTACAAGGACTTTCAGCCCAAAATATTTGGTACATAGACAACAAAGAAAGGGTCGAGTCCGCCTTTAATAAAAAATACCGATTAATAATCAATCTCGAACCCCAACAACACTAATTTTTATTACAATTTATTTGGTACGTAGGTAGCCGAGAAAAATTTGAGTCCAAGTTTTTTAAAATTACCTATGAATAATCAATCCCAACCCGAACTACGCGGACTTTGATCACAAAGTATTCGGTACGTACACTAGCTGTGAAAGGCATTACTCTACTTGTTGAAAAAGATACCTATGGATAACAAATCTCCAACCCGCCGAACTACGCGGACTTTGAGCTCAAAATATTAGGTACATAGGCAACAAAGAAAGAGTCGAGTCCGCCTTTAATAAAAAATACCTATTAATAATCAATCTCGAACCCCAACTACACGGACTTTGATTACAACTTATTTGGTACGTAGGTAGCCGAGAAAAATTTGAGTGCACCTTTTTTAAAATTACCTATGAATAATAAATCTCAACCCGATCTACGCGGACTTTGATCAAAAAGTATTCGGTACGTACACAGTTGAAAAAAGGTTCGAGTCGACCTTTTTAAAAAGTTACCTATGGATACCCAATGTTCAACCCCGAACTATGCGGACTTTCAGCCCAAAATATTGGGTACATAGACAACCAAGAAAGGGTCGAGTCCACCTTTAATAAAAAATACCGATTCATAATCAATCTCGAACCCCAACAACACTAATTTTTATTACAATTTATTTGGTACGTAGGTAGCCGAGAAAAATTTGAGTCCAAGTTTTTTAAAATTACCTATGAATAATCAATCCCAACCCGAACTACGCGGACTTTGATCACAAAGTATTCGGTACGTACACAGTTGAAAAAAGGATCGAGTCGACCTTTTAAAAAAGATACCTATGGATACCCAATGTTCAACCCCGAACTACAAGGACTTTCAGCCCAAAATATTTGGTACATAGACAACAAAGAAAGGGTCGAGTCCGCCTTTAATAAAAAATACCGATTAATAATCAATCTCGAACCCCAACAACACTAATTTTTATTACAATTTATTTGGTACGTAGGTAGCCGAGAAAAATTTGAGTCCAAGTTTTTTAAAATTACCTATGAATAATCAATCCCAACCCGAACTACGCGGACTTTGATCACAAAGTATTCGGTACGTACACGAGCTGTGAAAGGCATTACTCTACTTGTTGAAAAAGATACCTATGGATAACAAATCTCCAACCCGCCGAACTACGCGGACTTTGAGCTCAAAATATTAGGTACATAGGCAACAAAGAAAGAGTCGAGTCCGCCTTTAATAAAAAATACCTATTAATAATCAATCTCGAACCCCAACTACACGGACTTTGATTACAACTTATTTGGTACGTAGGTAGCCGAGAAAAATTTGAGTGCACCTTTTTTAAAATTACCTATGAATAATAAATCTCAACCCGATCTACGCGGACTTTGATCAAAAAGTATTCGGTACGTACACAGTTGAAAAAAGGTTCGAGTCGACCTTTTTAAAAAGTTACCTATGGATACCCAATGTTCAACCCCGAACTATGCGGACTTTCGGCCCAAAATATTGGGTACATAGACAACCAAGAAAGGGTCGAGTCCACCTTTAATAAAAAATACCGATTCATAATCAATCTCGAACCCCAACAACACTAATTTTTATTACAATTTATTTGGTACGTAGGTAGCCGAGAAAAATTTGAGTCCAAGTTTTTTAAAATTACCTATGAATAATCAATCCCAACCCGAACTACGCGGACTTTGATCACAAAGTATTCGGTACGTACACGACAAAAAAAGGATCGAGTCGACCTTTTAAAAAAGATACCTATGGATACCCAATGTTCAACCCCGAACTACAAGGACTTTCAGCCCAAAATATTTGGTACATAGACAACAAAGAAAGGGTCGAGTCCGCCTTTAATAAAAAATACCGATTAATAATCAATCTCGAACCCCAACAACACTAATTTTTATTACAATTTATTTGGTACGTAGGTAGCCGAGAAAAATTTGAGTCCAAGTTTTTTAAAATTACCTATGAATAATCAATCCCAACCCGAACTACGCGGACTTTGATCACAAAGTATTCGGTACGTACACAGTTGTGAAAGGCATTACTCTACTTGTTGAAAAAGATACCTATGGATAACAAATCTCCAACCCGCCGAACTACGCGGACTTTGAGCTCAAAATATTAGGTACATAGGCAACAAAGAAAGAGTCGAGTCCGCCTTTAATAAAAAATACCTATTAATAATCAATCTCGAACCCCAACTACACGGACTTTGATTACAACTTATTTGGTACGTAGGTAGCCGAGAAAAATTTGAGTGCACCTTTTTTAAAATTACCTATGAATAATAAATCTCAACCCGATCTACGCGGACTTTGATCAAAAAGTATTCGGTACGTACACAGTTGAAAAAAGGTTCGAGTCGACCTTTTTAAAAAGTTACCTATGGATACCCAATGTTCAACCCCGAACTATGCGGACTTTCGGCCCAAAATATTGGGTACATAGACAACCAAGAAAGGGTCGAGTCCACCTTTAATAAAAAATACCGATTCATAATCAATCTCGAACCCCAACAACACTAATTTTTATTACAATTTATTTGGTACGTAGGTAGCCGAGAAAAATTTGAGTCCAAGTTTTTTAAAATTACCTATGAATAATCAATCCCAACCCGAACTACGCGGACTTTGATCACAAAGTATTCGGTACGTACACAGTTGAAAAAAGGATCGAGTCGACCTTTTAAAAAAGATACCTATGGATACCCAATGTTCAACCCCGAACTACAAGGACTTTCAGCCCAAAATATTTGGTACATAGACAACAAAGAAAGGGTCGAGTCCGCCTTTAATAAAAAATACCGATTAATAATCAATCTCGAACCCCAACAACACTAATTTTTATTACAATTTATTTGGTACGTAGGTAGCCGAGAAAAATTTGAGTCCAAGTTTTTTAAAATTACCTATGAATAATCAATCCCAACCCGAACTACGCGGACTTTGATCACAAAGTATTCGGTACGTACACAGTACTGTGAAAGGCATTACTCTACTTGTTGAAAAAGATACCTATGGATAACAAATCTCCAACCCGCCGAACTACGCGGACTTTGAGCTCAAAATATTAGGTACATAGGCAACAAAGAAAGAGTCGAGTCCGCCTTTAATAAAAAATACCTATTAATAATCAATCTCGAACCCCAACTACACGGACTTTGATTACAACTTATTTGGTACGTAGGTAGCCGAGAAAAATTTGAGTGCACCTTTTTTAAAATTACCTATGAATAATAAATCTCAACCCGATCTACGCGGACTTTGATCAAAAAGTATTCGGTACGTACACAGTTGAAAAAAGGTTCGAGTCGACCTTTTTAAAAAGTTACCTATGGATACCCAATGTTCAACCCCGAACTATGCGGACTTTCAGCCCAAAATATTGGGTACATAGACAACCAAGAAAGGGTCGAGTCCACCTTTAATAAAAAATACCGATTCATAATCAATCTCGAACCCCAACAACACTAATTTTTATTACAATTTATTTGGTACGTAGGTAGCCGAGAAAAATTTGAGTCCAAGTTTTTTAAAATTACCTATGAATAATCAATCCCAACCCGAACTACGCGGACTTTGATCACAAAGTATTCGGTACGTACACAACCGTGAAAGGCATTACTCTACTTGTTGAAAAAGATACCTATGGATAACAAATCTCCAACCCACCGAACTACGCGGACTTTGAGCTCAAAATATTAGGTACATAGGCAACAAAGAAAGACTCGAGTCCGCCTTTAATAAAAAATACCTATTAATAATCAATCTCGAACCCCAACTACACGGACTTTGATTACAACTTATTTGGTACGTAGGTAGCCGAGAAAAATTTGAGTGCACCTTTTTTAAAATTACCTATGAATAATAAATCTCAACCCGATCTACGCGGACTTTGATCATAAAGTATTCGGTACGTACACGGCTATGTGAAAGGCTTGACTCTACTTGTTGAAAAAGATACCTATGGATAATCAATGTCCAACCCCAAAATACGAGGACTTTGATCCCAAAGTATTGGGTATGTAGGAAGCCGAGAATGGCTCGAGTCCGCTTTTAAAAGATAATACCTATTAATAATCAATCTCGAACCCCAACTACACGGACTTTGGTTACAAATTATTGGGTACGTAGATAGCCGAGAAAGATTTGAGTCCACCTTTTTAAAAATTACCTATGAATAATCAATCCCAACCCGAAGTACGCGGACTTTGATCACAAAGTATTCGGTACGTACACAGTTGAAAAAAGGTTCGAGTCGACCTTTTAAAAAAGATACCTGTGGATACCCAATGTTCAACCCCGAACTACAAGGACTTTCAGCCCAAAATATTTGGTACATAGACAACAAAGAAAGGGTCGAGTCCGCCTTTAATAAAAAATACCGATTAATAATCAATCTCGAACCCCAACAACACTAATTTTTATTACAATTTATTTGGTACGTAGGTAGCCGAGAAAAATTTGAGTCCAAGTTTTTTAAAATTACCTATGAATAATCAATCCCAACCCGAACTACGCGGACTTTGATCACAAAGTATTCGGTACGTACACACTGTGAAAGGCATTACTCTACTTGTTGAAAAAGATACCTATGGATAACAAATCTCCAACCCGCCGAACTACGCGGACTTTGAGCTCAAAATATTAGGTACATAGGCAACAAAGAAAGAGTCGAGTCCGCCTTTAATAAAAAATACCTATTAATAATCAATCTCGAACCCCAACTACACGGACTTTGATTACAACTTATTTGGTACGTAGGTAGCCGAGAAAAATTTGAGTGCACCTTTTTTAAAATTACCTATGAATAATAAATCTCAACCCGATCTACGCGGACTTTGATCAAAAAGTATTCGGTACGTACACAGTTGAAAAAAGGTTCGAGTCGACCTTTTTAAAAAGTTACCTATGGATACCCAATGTTCAACCCCGAACTATGCGGACTTTCAGCCCAAAATATTGGGTACATAGACAACCAAGAAAGGGTCGAGTCCACCTTTAATAAAAAATACCGATTCATAATCAATCTCGAACCCCAACAACACTAATTTTTATTACAATTTATTTGGTACGTAGGTAGCCGAGAAAAATTTGAGTCCAAGTTTTTTAAAATTACCTATGAATAATCAATCCCAACCCGAACTACGCGGACTTTGATCACAAAGTATTCGGTACGTACACGATTGAAAAAAGGTTCGAGTCGACCTTTTAAAAAGATACCTATGGATACCCAATGTTCAACCCCGAACTACGCGGACTTTTAGCCCAAAATATTGGGTACATAGACAACAAAGAAAGGGTCGAGTCCGCCTTTAATAAAAAATACCGATTAATAATCAATCTCGAACCCCAACAACACCAACTTTGATTACAATTTATTTGGTACGTAGGTAGCCGAGAAAAATTTGAGTCCACCTTTTTTTGAAATTACCTATGAATAATCAATCCCAACCCGAACAACGCGGACTTTGATCACAAAGTATTCGGTACGTACACAGCTATGAAAGGCTCGACTCTACTTGTAGAAAAAGATACCTATGGATAACAAATCTCCAACCCGCCGAACTACGCGGACTTTGAGCCCAAAATATTAGGTACATAGGCAACAAAGAAAGGCTCGAGTCCGCCTTTAATAAAAAATACCTATTAATAATCAATCTCGAACCCCAACTACACGAACTTTGATTACAATTTATTTGGTACGTAGGTAGCCGAGAAAAATTTGAGTCCACCTTTTTTTGAAATTACCTATGAATAATCAATCCCAACCCGAAGTACGCGGACTTTGATCACAAAGTATTCGGTACGTACACAGTTGAAAAAAGGTTCGAGTCGACCTTTTAAAAAAGATACCTATGGATACCCAATGTTCAACCCCGAACTACAAGGACTTTCAGCCCAAAATATTTGGTACATAGACAACAAAGAAAGGGTCGAGTCCGCCTTTAATAAAAAATACCGATTAATAATCAATCTCGAACCCCAACAACACTAATTTTTATTACAATTTATTTGGTACGTAGGTAGCCGAGAAAAATTTGAGTCCAAGTTTTTTAAAATTACCTATGAATAATCAATCCCAACCCGAACTACGCGGACTTTGATCACAAAGTATTCGGTACGTACACAGCTGTGAAAGGCATTACTCTACTTGTTGAAAAAGATACCTATGGATAACAAATCTCCAACCCGCCGAACTACGCGGACTTTGAGCTCAAAATATTAGGTACATAGGCAACAAAGAAAGAGTCGAGTCCGCCTTTAATAAAAAATACCTATTAATAATCAATCTCGAACCCCAACTACACGGACTTTGATTACAACTTATTTGGTACGTAGGTAGCCGAGAAAAATTTGAGTGCACCTTTTTTAAAATTACCTATGAATAATAAATCTCAACCCGATCTACGCGGACTTTGATCAAAAAGTATTCGGTACGTACACAGTTGAAAAAAGGTTCGAGTCGACCTTTTTAAAAAAGTTACCTATGGATACCCAATGTTCAACCCCGAACTATGCGGACTTTCGGCCCAAAATATTGGGTACATAGACAACCAAGAAAGGGTCGAGTCCACCTTTAATAAAAAATACCGATTCATAATCAATCTCGAACCCCAACAACACTAATTTTTATTACAATTTATTTGGTACGTAGGTAGCCGAGAAAAATTTGAGTCCAAGTTTTTTAAAATTACCTATGAATAATCAATCCCAACCCGAACTACGCGGACTTTGATCACAAAGTATTCGGTACGTACACGATTGAAAAAAGGTTCGAGTCGACCTTTTAAAAAAGATACCTATGGATACCCAATGTTCAACCCCGAACTACGCGGACTTTCAGCCCAAAATATTGGGTACATAGACAACAAAGAAAGGGTCGAGTCCGCCTTTAATAAAAAATACCGATTAATAATCAATCTCGAACCCCAACAACACCAACTTTGATTACAATTTATTTGGTACGTAGGTAGCCGAGAAAAATTTGAGTCCACCTTTTTTTGAAATTACCTATGAATAATCAATCCCAACCCGAACAACGCGGACTTTGATCACAAAGTATTCGGTACGTACACGGTTTGTGAAAGGCTCGACTCTACTTGTAGAAAAAGATACCTATGGATAACAAATCTCCAACCCGCCGAACTACGCGGACTTTGAGCCCAAAATATTAGGTACATAGGCAACAAAGAAAGGCTCGAGTCCGCCTTTAATAAAAAATACCTATTAATAAGAAATCTCGAACCCCAACTACACGAACTTTGATTACAATTTATTTGGTACGTAGGTAGCCGAGAAAAATTTGAGTCCACCTTTTTTTGAAATTACCTATGAATAATCAATCCCAACCCGAAGTACGCGGACTTTGATCACAAAGTATTCGGTACGTACACAGTTGAAAAAAGGTTCGAGTCGACCTTTTAAAAAAGATACCTATGGATACCCAATGTTCAACCCCGAACTACAAGGACTTTCAGCCCAAAATATTTGGTACATAGACAACAAAGAAAGGGTCGAGTCCGCCTTTAATAAAAAATACCGATTAATAATCAATCTCGAACCCCAACAACACTAATTTTTATTACAATTTATTTGGTACGTAGGTAGCCGAGAAAAATTTGAGTCCAAGTTTTTTAAAATTACCTATGAATAATCAATCCCAACCCGAACTACGCGGACTTTGATCACAAAGTATTCGGTACGTACACAGTAGTGAAAGGCATTACTCTACTTGTTGAAAAAGATACCTATGGATAACAAATCTCCAACCCGCCGAACTACGCGGACTTTGAGCTCAAAATATTAGGTACATAGGCAACAAAGAAAGAGTCGAGTCCGCCTTTAATAAAAAATACCTATTAATAATCAATCTCGAACCCCAACTACACGGACTTTGATTACAACTTATTTGGTACGTAGGTAGCCGAGAAAAATTTGAGTGCACCTTTTTTAAAATTACCTATGAATAATAAATCTCAACCCGATCTACGCGGACTTTGATCAAAAAGTATTCGGTACGTACACAGTTGAAAAAAGGTTCGAGTCGACCTTTTTAAAAAGTTACCTATGGATACCCAATGTTCAACCCCGAACTATGCGGACTTTCAGCCCAAAATATTGGGTACATAGACAACCAAGAAAGGGTCGAGTCCACCTTTAATAAAAAATACCGATTCATAATCAATCTCGAACCCCAACAACACTAATTTTTATTACAATTTATTTGGTACGTAGGTAGCCGAGAAAAATTTGAGTCCAAGTTTTTTAAAATTACCTATGAATAATCAATCCCAACCCGAACTACGCGGACTTTGATCACAAAGTATTCGGTACGTACACAAACCTGTGAAAGGCATTACTCTACTTGTTGAAAAAGATACCTATGGATAACAAATCTCCAACCCACCGAACTACGCGGACTTTGAGCTCAAAATATTAGGTACATAGGCAACAAAGAAAGACTCGAGTCCGCCTTTAATAAAAAATACCTATTAATAATCAATCTCGAACCCCAACTACACGGACTTTGATTACAACTTATTTGGTACGTAGGTAGCCGAGAAAAATTTGAGTGCACCTTTTTTAAAATTACCTATGAATAATAAATCTCAACCCGATCTACGCGGACTTTGATCATAAAGTATTCGGTACGTACACAGCTGTGAAAGGCTTGACTCTACTTGTTGAAAAAGATACCTATGGATAATCAATGTCTAACCCCAAAATACGAGGACTTTGATCCCAAAGTATTGGGTATGTAGGAAGCCGAGAATGGCTCGAGTCCGCTTTTAAAAGATAATACCTATTAATAATCAATCTCGAACCCCAACTACACGGACTTTGGTTACAAATTATTGGGTACGTAGATAGCCGAGAAAGATTTGAGTCCACCTTTTTAAAAATTACCTATGAATAATCAATCCCAACCCGAAGTACGCGGACTTTGATCACAAAGTATTCGGTACGTACACAGTTGAAAAAAGGTTCGAGTCGACCTTTTAAAAAAGATACCTATGGATACCCAATGTTCAACCCCGAACTACAAGGACTTTCAGCCCAAAATATTTGGTACATAGACAACAAAGAAAGGGTCGAGTCCGCCTTTAATAAAAAATACCGATTAATAATCAATCTCGAACCCCAACAACACTAATTTTTATTACAATTTATTTGGTACGTAGGTAGCCGAGAAAAATTTGAGTCCAAGTTTTTTAAAATTACCTATGAATAATCAATCCCAACCCGAACTACGCGGACTTTGATCACAAAGTATTCGGTACGTACACAGTCTGTGAAAGGCATTACTCTACTTGTTGAAAAAGATACCTATGGATAACAAATCTCCAACCCGCCGAACTACGCGGACTTTGAGCTCAAAATATTAGGTACATAGGCAACAAAGAAAGAGTCGAGTCCGCCTTTAATAAAAAATACCTATTAATAATCAATCTCGAACCCCAACTACACGGACTTTGATTACAACTTATTTGGTACGTAGGTAGCCGAGAAAAATTTGAGTGCACCTTTTTTAAAATTACCTATGAATAATAAATCTCAACCCGATCTACGCGGACTTTGATCAAAAAGTATTCGGTACGTACACAGTTGAAAAAAGGTTCGAGTCGACCTTTTTAAAAAGTTACCTATGGATACCCAATGTTCAACCCCGAACTATGCGGACTTTCAGCCCAAAATATTGGGTACATAGACAACCAAGAAAGGGTCGAGTCCACCTTTAATAAAAAATACCGATTCATAATCAATCTCGAACCCCAACAACACTAATTTTTATTACAATTTATTTGGTACGTAGGTAGCCGAGAAAAATTTGAGTCCAAGTTTTTTAAAATTACCTATGAATAATCAATCCCAACCCGAACTACGCGGACTTTGATCACAAAGTATTCGGTACGTACACATTTGTGAAAGGCATTACTCTACTTGTTGAAAAAGATACCTATGGATAACAAATCTCCAACCCACCGAACTACGCGGACTTTGAGCTCAAAATATTAGGTACATAGGCAACAAAGAAAGACTCGAGTCCGCCTTTAATAAAAAATACCTATTAATAATCAATCTCGAACCCCAACTACACGGACTTTGATTACAACTTATTTGGTACGTAGGTAGCCGAGAAAAATTTGAGTGCACCTTTTTTAAAATTACCTATGAATAATAAATCTCAACCCGATCTACGCGGACTTTGATCATAAAGTATTCGGTACGTACACGGCTGAAAGGCTTGACTCTACTTGTTGAAAAAGATACCTATGGATAATCAATGTCCAACCCCAAAATACGAGGACTTTGATCCCAAAGTATTGGGTATGTAGGAAGCCGAGAATGGCTCGAGTCCGCTTTTAAAAGATAATACCTATTAATAATCAATCTCGAACCCCAACTACACGGACTTTGGTTACAAATTATTGGGTACGTAGGTAGCCGAGAAAGATTTGAGTCCACCTTTTTAAAAATTACCTATGAATAATCAATCCCAACCCGAAGTACGCGGACTTTGATCACAAAGTATTCGGTACGTACACGGTTGAAAAAAGGTTCGAGTCGACCTTTTAAAAAAGATACCTATGGATACCCAATGTTCAACCCCGAACTACGCGGACTTTCGGCCCAAAATATTGGGTACATAGACAACAAAGAAAGGGTCGAGTCCGCCTTTAATAAAAAATACCGATTAATAATCAATCTCGAACCCCAACAAAACCGAGTTTGATTACAATTTATTTGGTACATAGGTAGATGAGAAAAATTTGAGTCCACCTTTTTAAAAATTACCTATGAATATTCAATCCCAACCCGAACTACGCGGACTTTGATCACAAAGTATTCGGTACGTACACAACTATGAAAGGTATGACTCTACTTGTTGAAAAAGATACCTATGGATAATCAATGTCCAACCCCAAAGTACGAGGACTTTGATCCCAAAGTATTGGGTATGTAGGAAGCCGAGAATGGCTCGAGTCCGCTTTTAAAAGATAATACCTATTAATAATTAATCTCGAACCCCAACTACACGGACTTTGGTTACAAATTATTGGGTACGTAGGTAGCCGAGAAAAATTTGAGTGCACGTTTTTTAAAATTACCTATGAATAATAAATCTCAACCCGATCTACAAGGACTTTGATCACAAAGTATTCGGTACGTACACAGCTGTGAAAGGCTTGACACTACTTGTTGAAAAAGATACCTATGGATAACAAATCTCCATCCCACCGAACTACGCGGACTTTGAGCCCAAAATATTAGGTACATAGGCAACAAAGAAAGGCTCGAGTACGCCTTTAATAAAAAATACCTATTAATAATCAATCTCGAACCCCAACTACACGGACTTTGATTACAACTTATTTGGTACGTAGGTAGCCGAGAAAAATTTGAGTGCACCATTTTAAAAATTACCTAAGAATAATAAATCCCAACCTGAACTACAAGGACTTTGATCACAAAGTATTCGGTACGTACACAGTTGTGAAAGGCTTGACTCTACTTGTTGAAAAAGATACCTATGGATAATCAATCTCCAACCCCAAAATACGAGGACTTTGATCCCAAAGTATTGGGTATGTAGGAAGCCGAGAATGGCTCGAGTCCGCTTTTAAAAGATAATACCTATTAATAATCAATCTCGAACCCCAACTACACGGACTTTGGTTACAAATTATTGGGTACGTAGGTAGCCGAGATAGATTTGAGTCCACCTTTTTAAAAATTACCTATGAATAATCAATCCCAACCCGAAGTACGCGGACTTTGATCACAAAGTATTCGGTACGTACACAGTTGAAAAAAGGTTCGAGTCGACCTTTTAAAAAAGATACCTATGGATACCCAATGTTCAACCCCGAACTACAAGGACTTTCAGCCCAAAATATTTGGTACATAGACAACAAAGAAAGGGTCGAGTCCGCCTTTAATAAAAAATACCGATTAATAATCAATCTCGAACCCCAACAACACTAATTTTTATTACAATTTATTTGGTACGTAGGTAGCCGAGAAAAATTTGAGTCCAAGTTTTTTAAAATTACCTATGAATAATCAATCCCAACCCGAACTACGCGGACTTTGATCACAAAGTATTCGGTACGTACACAGCTGTGAAAGGCATTACTCTACTTGTTGAAAAAGATACCTATGGATAACAAATCTCCAACCCGCCGAACTACGCGGACTTTGAGCTCAAAATATTAGGTACATAGGCAACAAAGAAAGAGTCGAGTCCGCATTTAATAAAAAATACCTATTAATAATCAATCTCGAACCCCAACTACACGGACTTTGATTACAACTTATTTGGTACGTAGGTAGCCGAGAAAAATTTGAGTGCACCTTTTTTAAAATTACCTATGAATAATAAATCTCAACCCGATCTATGCGGACTTTGATCATAAAGTATTCGGTACGTACACAGTTGTGAAAGGCTTGACTCTACTTGTTGAAAAAGATACCTATGGATAATCAATCTCCAACCCCAAAATACGAGGACTTTGATCCCAAAGTATTGGGTATGTAGGAAGCCGAGAATGGCTCGAGTCCGCTTTTAAAAGATAATACCTATTAATAATCAATCTCGAACCCCAACAAAACCGACTTTGATTACAATTTATTTGGTACATAGGTAGATGAGAAAAATTTGAGTCCACCTTTTTAAAAATTACCTATGAATAATCAATCCCAACCCGAACTACGCGGACTTTGATCACAAAGTATTCGGTACGTACACAGTTGAAAAAAGGTTCGAGTCGACCTTTTAAAAAAGATACCTATGGATACCCAATGTTCAACCCCGAACTACGTGAACTTTCAGCCCAAAATATTGGGTACATAGACAACAAAGAAAGGGTCGAGTCCGCCTTTAATAAAAAATACCGATTAATAATCAATCTCGAACCCCAACAAAACCGACTTTGATTACAATTTATTTGGTACATAGGTAGATGAGAAAAATTTGAGTCCACCTTTTTAAAAATTACCTATGAATAATCAATCCCAACCCGAACTACGCGGACTTTGATCACAAAGTATTCGGTACGTACACAAACTGTGGAAGGCTTGACTCTACTTGTTGAAAAAGATACCTATGGATAACAAATCTCCATCCCACCGAACTACGCGGACTTTGAGCCCAAAATATTAGGTACATAGGCAACAAAGAAAGGCTCGAGTACGCCTTTAATAAAAAATACCTATTAATAATCAATCTCGAACCCCAACTACACGGACTTTGATTACAACTTATTTGGTACGTAGGTAGCCGAGAAAAATTTGAGTGCACCATTTTAAAAATTACCTATGAATAATAAATCCCAACCTGAACTACAAGGACTTTGATCACAAAGTATTCGGTACGTACACGGTTGTGAAAGGCTTGACTCTACTTGTTGAAAAAGATACCTATGGATAATCAATCTCCAACCCCAAAATACGAGGACTTTGATCCCAAAGTATTGGGTATGTAGGAAGCCGAGAATGGCTCGAGTACGCTTTTAAAAGATAATACCTATTAATAATCAATCTCGAACCCCAACTACACGGACTTTGGTTACAAATTATTGGGTACGTAGGTAGCCGAGAAAGATTTGAGTCCACCTTTTTAAAAATTACCTATGAATAATCAATCCCAACCCGAAGTACGCGGACTTTGATCACAAAGTATTCGGTACGTACACAGTTGAAAAAAGGTTCGAGTCGACCTTTTAAAAAAGATACCTATGGATACCCAATGTTCAACCCCGAACTACAAGGACTTTCAGCCCAAAATATTTGGTACATAGACAACAAAGAAAGGGTCGAGTCCGCCTTTAATAAAAAATACCGATTAATAATCAATCTCGAACCCCAACAACACTAATTTTTATTACAATTTATTTGGTACGTAGGTAGCCGAGAAAAATTTGAGTCCAAGTTTTTTAAAATTACCTATGAATAATCAATCCCAACCCGAACTACGCGGACTTTGATCACAAAGTATTCGGTACGTACACAGTGTGAAAGGCATTACTCTACTTGTTGAAAAAGATACCTATGGATAACAAATCTCCAACCCGCCGAACTACGCGGACTTTGAGCTCAAAATATTAGGTACATAGGCAACAAAGAAAGAGTCGAGTCCGCATTTAATAAAAAATACCTATTAATAATCAATCTCGAACCCCAACTACACGGACTTTGATTACAACTTATTTGGTACGTAGGTAGCCGAGAAAAATTTGAGTGCACCTTTTTTAAAATTACCTATGAATAATAAATCTCAACCCGATCTACGCGGACTTTGATCATAAAGTATTCGGTACGTACACAGTTGTGAAAGGCTTGACTCTACTTGTTGAAAAAGATACCTATGGATAATCAATCTCCAACCCCAAAATACGAGGACTTTGATCCCAAAGTATTGGGTATGTAGGAAGCCGAGAATGGCTCGAGTACGCTTTTAAAAGATAATACCTATTAATAATCAATCTCGAACCCCAACAAAACCGACTTTGATTACAATTTATTTGGTACATAGGTAGATGAGAAAAATTTGAGTCCACCTTTTTAAAAATTACCTATGAATAATCAATCCCAACCCGAACTACGCGGACTTTGATCACAAAGTATTCGGTACGTACACAGTTGAAAAAAGGTTCGAGTCGACCTTTTAAAAAAGATACCTATGGATACCCAATGTTCAACCCCGAACTACGTGAACTTTCAGCCCAAAATATTGGGTACATAGACAACAAAGAAAGGGTCGAGTCCGCCTTTAATAAAAAATACCGATTAATAATCAATCTCGAACCCCAACAAAACCGACTTTGATTACAATTTATTTGGTACATAGGTAGATGAGAAAAATTTGAGTCCACCTTTTTAAAAATTACCTATGAATAATCAATCCCAACCCGAACTACGCGGACTTTGATCACAAAGTATTCGGTACGTACACAACGTGGAAGGCTTGACTCTACTTGTTGAAAAAGATACCTATGGATAACAAATCTCCATCCCACCGAACTACGCGGACTTTGAGCCCAAAATATTAGGTACATAGGCAACAAAGAAAGGCTCGAGTCCGCCTTTAATAAAAAATACCTATTAATAATCAATCTCGAACCCCAACTACACGGACTTTGATTACAACTTATTTGGTACGTAGGTAGCCGAGAAAAATTTGAGTGCACCATTTTAAAAATTACCTATGAATAATAAATCCCAACCTGAACTACAAGGACTTTGATCACAAAGTATTCGATACGTACACAGCTGTGAAAGGCTTGACTCTACTTGTTGAAAAAGATACCTATGGATAACAAATCTCCATCCCACCGAACTACGCGGACTTTGAGCCCAAAATATTAGGTACATAGGCAACAAAGAAAGGCCCGAGTACGCCTTTAATAAAAAATACCTATTAATAATCAATCTCGAACCCCTACTACACGGACTTTGATTACAACTTATTTGGTACGTAGGTAGCCGAGAAAAATTTGAGTGCACCTATTTTAAAACTACCTATGAATAATAAATCCCAACCCGAACTACGCGAACTTTGATCACAAAGTATTCGGTACGTACACAGTTGTGAAAGGCTTGACTCTACTTGTTGAAAAAGATACCTATGGATAATCAATCTCCAACCCCGAATACGAGGAGTTTCATCCCAAAGTATTGGGTATGTAGAATGCCGAGAATGGCTCGAGTCCGCTTTTAAAATATAATACCTATTAATAATCAATCTCGAACCCAACTACACGGACATTGATGACAAGTTATTGGGTACGTAGGTAGCCGAGAACGATTTGAGTCCACCTTCTTAAAAATTACCTTTGAATAATCAATCCCAACCCGAAGTACGCGGACTTTGATCACAAAGTATTCGGTACGTACACAGTTGAAAAAAGGTTCGAGTCGACCTTTTAAAAAAGATACCTATGGATACCCAATGTTCAACCCCGAACTATGCGGACTTTCAGCCCAAAATATTGGGTACATAGACAACAAAGAAAGGGTCGAGTCCGCCTTTAATAAAAAATACCGATTAATAATCAATCTCGAACCCCAACAACACTAATTTTTATTACAATTTATTTGGTACGTAGGTAGCCGAGAAAAATTTGAGTCCAAGTTTTTTAAAATTACCTATGAATAATCAATCCCAACCCGAACTACGCGGACTTTGATCACAAAGTATTCGGTACGTACACAGCTGTGAAAGGCATTACTCTACTTGTTGAAAAAGATACCTATGGATAACAATTCTCCAACCCACCGAACTACGCGGACTTTGAGCTCAAAATATTAGGTACATAGGCAACAAAGAAAGACTCGAGTCCGCCTTTAATAAAAAATACCTATTAATAATCAATCTCGAACCCCAACTACACGGACTTTGATTACAACTTATTTGGTACGTAGGTAGCCGAGAAAAATTTGAGTGCACCTTTTTTAAAATTACCTATGAATAATAAATCTCAACCCGATCTACGCGGACTTTGATCATAAAGTATTCGGTACGTACACATTTGTGAAAGGCTTGACTCTACTTGTTGAAAAAGATACCTATGGATAATCAATGTCCAACCCCAAAATACGAGGACTTTGATCCCAAAGTATTGGGTATGTAGGAAGCCGAGAATGGCTCGAGTCCGCTTTTAAAAGATAATACCTATTAATAATCAATCTCGAACCCCAACTACACGGACTTTGGTTACAAATTATTGGGTACGTAGGTAGCCGAGAAAGATTTGAGTCCACCTTTTTAAAAATTACCTATGAATAATCAATCCCAACCCGAAGTACGCGGACTTTGATCACAAAGTATTCGGTACGTACACAGTTGAAAAAAGGTTCGAGTCGACCTTTTAAAAAAGATACCTATGGATACCCAATGTTCAACCCCGAACTACGTGAACTTTCAGCCCAAAATATTGGGTACATAGACAACAAAGAAAGGGTCGAGTCCGCCTTTAATAAAAAATACCGATTAATAATCAATCTCGAACCCCAACAAAACCGACTTTGATTACAATTTATTTGGTACATAGGTAGATGAGAAAAATTTGAGTCCACCTTTTTAAAAATTACCTATGAATAATCAATCCCAACCCGAACTACGCGGACTTTGATCACAAAGTATTCGGTACGTACACAGCTGTGGAAGGCTTGACTCTACTTGTTGAAAAAGATACCTATGGATAACAAATCTCCATCCCACCGAACTACGCGGACTTTGAGCCCAAAATATTAGGTACATAGGCAACAAAGAAAGGCTCGAGTCCGCCTTTAATAAAAAATACCTATTAATAATCAATCTCGAACCCCAACTACACGGACTTTGATTACAACTTATTTGGTACGTAGGTAGCCGAGAAAAATTTGAGTGCACCATTTTAAAAATTACCTATGAATAATAAATCCCAACCTGAACTACAAGGACTTTGATCACAAAGTATTCGATACGTACACAATATGTGAAAGGCTTGACTCTACTTGTTGAAAAAGATACCTATGGATAACAAATCTCCATCCCACCGAACTACGCGGACTTTGAGCCCAAAATATTAGGTACATAGGCAACAAAGAAAGGCCCGAGTACGCCTTTAATAAAAAATACCTATTAATAATCAATCTCGAACCCCAACTACACGGACTTTGATTACAACTTATTTGGTACGTAGGTAGCCGAGAAAAATTTGAGTGCACCTATTTTAAAACTACCTATGAATAATAAATCCCAACCCGAACTACGCGAACTTTGATCACAAAGTATTCGGTACGTACACAGCTGTGAAAGGCTTGACTCTACTTGTTGAAAAAGATACCTATGGATAATCAATCTCCAACCCCAGAATACGAGGAGTTTCATCCCAAAGTATTGGGTATGTAGAATGCCGAGAATGGCTCGAGTCCGCTTTTAAAATATAATACCTATTAATAATCAATCTCGAACCCAACTACACGGACATTGATGACAAGTTATTGGGTACGTAGGTAGCCGAGAACGATTTGAGTCCACCTTCTTAAAAATTACCTTTGAATAATCAATCCCAACCCGAAGTACGCGGACTTTGATCACAAAGTATTCGGTACGTACACAGTTGAAAAAAGGTTCGAGTCGACCTTTTAAAAAAGATACCTATGGATACCCAATGTTCAACCCCGAACTATGCGGACTTTCAGCCCAAAATATTGGGTACATAGACAACAAAGAAAGGGTCGAGTCCGCCTTTAATAAAAAATACCGATTAATAATCAATCTCGAACCCCAACAACACTAATTTTTATTACAATTTATTTGGTACGTAGGTAGCCGAGAAAAATTTGAGTCCAAGTTTTTTAAAATTACCTATGAATAATCAATCCCAACCCGAACTACGCGGACTTTGATCACAAAGTATTCGGTACGTACACAGCTGTGAAAGGCATTACTCTACTTGTTGAAAAAGATACCTATGGATAACAAATCTCCAACCCACCGAACTACGCGGACTTTGAGCTCAAAATATTAGGTACATAGGAAACAAAGAAAGACTCGAGTCCGCCTTTAATAAAAAATACCTATTAATAATCAATCTCGAACCCCAACTACACGGACTTTGATTACAACTTATTTGGTACGTAGGTAGCCGAGAAAAATTTGAGTGCACCTTTTTTAAAATTACCTATGAATAATAAATCTCAACCCGATCTACGCGGACTTTGATCATAAAGTATTCGGTACGTACACGGTTGAAAGGCTTGACTCTACTTGTTGAAAAAGATACCTATGGATAATCAATGTCCAACCCCAAAATACGAGGACTTTGATCCCAAAGTATTGGGTATGTAGGAAGCCGAGAATGGCTCGAGTCCGCTTTTAAAAGATAATACCTATTAATAATCAATCTCGAACCCCAACTACACGGACTTTGGTTACAAATTATTGGGTACGTAGGTAGCCGAGAAAGATTTGAGTCCACCTTTTTAAAAATTACCTATGAATAATCAATCCCAACCCGAAGTACGCGGACTTTGATCACAAAGTATTCGGTACGTACACAGTTGAAAAAAGGTTCGAGTCGACCTTTTAAAAAAGATACCTATGGATACCCAATGTTCAACCCCGAACTACGTGAACTTTCAGCCCAAAATATTGGGTACATAGACAACAAAGAAAGGGTCGAGTCCGCCTTTAATAAAAAATACCGATTAATAATCAATCTCGAACCCCAACAACACTAATTTTTATTACAATTTATTTGGTACGTAGGTAGCCGAGAAAAATTTGAGTCCAAGTTTTTTAAAATTACCTATGAATAATCAATCCCAACCCGAACTACGCGGACTTTGATCACAAAGTATTCGGTACGTACACGATTAGTGAAAGGCATTACTCTACTTGTTGAAAAAGATACCTATGGATAACAAATCTCCAACCCACCGAACTACGCGGACTTTGAGCTCAAAATATTAGGTACATAGGCAACAAAGAAAGACTCGAGTCCGCCTTTAATAAAAAATACCTATTAATAATCAATCTCGAACCCCAACTACACGGACTTTGATTACAACTTATTTGGTACGTAGGTAGCCGAGAAAAATTTGAGTGCACCTTTTTTAAAATTACCTATGAATAATAAATCTCAACCCGATCTACGCGGACTTTGATCATAAAGTATTCGGTACGTACACGATGTGAAAGGCTTGACTCTACTTGTTGAAAAAGATACCTATGGATAATCAATGTCCAACCCCAAAATACGAGGACTTTGATCCCAAAGTATTGGGTATGTAGGAAGCCGAGAATGGCTCGAGTCCGCTTTTAAAAGATAATACCTATTAATAATCAATCTCGAACCCCAACTACACGGACTTTGGTTACAAATTATTGGGTACGTAGGTAGCCGAGAAAGATTTGAGTCCACCTTTTTAAAAATTACCTATGAATAATCAATCCCAACCCGAAGTACGCGGACTTTGATCACAAAGTATTCGGTACGTACACAGTTGAAAAAAGGTTCGAGTCGACCTTTTAAAAAAGATACCTATGGATACCCAATGTTCAACCCCGAACTACGTGAACTTTCAGCCCAAAATATTGGGTACATAGACAACAAAGAAAGGATCGAGTCCGCCTTTAATAAAAAATACCGATTAATAATCAATCTCGAACCCCAACAAAACCGACTTTGATTACAATTTATTTGGTACATAGGTAGATGAGAAAAATTTGAGTCCACCTTTTTAAAAATTACCTATGAATAATCAATCCCAACCCGAACTACGCGGACTTTGATCACAAAGTATTCGGTACGTACACAGCTGTGGAAGGCTTGACTCTACTTGTTGAAAAAGATACCTATGGATAACAAATCTCCATCCCACCGAACTACGCGGACTTTGAGCCCAAAATATTAGGTACATAGGCAACAAAGAAAGGCTCGAGTCCGCCTTTAATAAAAAATACCTATTAATAATCAATCTCGAACCCCAACTACACGGACTTTGATTACAACTTATTTGGTACGTAGGTAGCCGAGAAAAATTTGAGTGCACCTTTTTTAAAATTACCTATGAATAATAAATCTCAACCCGATCTACGCGGACTTTGATCATAAAGTATTCGGTACGTACACAGTGTGAAAGGCTTGACTCTACTTGTTGAAAAAGATACCTATGGATAATCAATGTCCAACCCCAAAATACGAGGACTTTGATCCCAAAGTATTGGGTATGTAGGAAGCCGAGAATGGCTCGAGTCCGCTTTTAAAAGATAATACCTATTAATAATCAATCTCGAACCCCAACTACACGGACTTTGGTTACAAATTATTGGGTACGTAGGTAGCCGAGAAAGATTTGAGTCCACCTTTTTAAAAATTACCTATGAATAATCAATCCCAACCCGAAGTACGCGGACTTTGATCACAAAGTATTCGGTACGTACACAGTTGAAAAAAGGTTCGAGTCGACCTTTTAAAAAAGATACCTATGGATACCCAATGTTCAACCCCGAACTACGTGAACTTTCAGCCCAAAATATTGGGTACATAGACAACAAAGAAAGGGTCGAGTCCGCCTTTAATAAAAAATACCGATTAATAATCAATCTCGAACCCCAACAACACTAATTTTTATTACAATTTATTTGGTACGTAGGTAGCCGAGAAAAATTTGAGTCCAAGTTTTTTAAAATTACCTATGAATAATC
This sequence comes from Linum usitatissimum, assembly GCA_030674075.2. Lineage (NCBI taxonomy): Eukaryota > Viridiplantae > Streptophyta > Magnoliopsida > Malpighiales > Linaceae > Linum > Linum usitatissimum. Next base: position 108,528 of record JAUJYP020000496.1, on the reverse strand, counting down.
AATCCCAACCCGAACTACGCGGACTTTGATCACAAAGTATTCGGTACGTACACAACCGTGAAAGGCATTACTCTACTTGTTGAAAAAGATACCTATGGATAACAAATCTCCAACCCACCGAACTACGCGGACTTTGAGCTCAAAATATTAGGTACATAGGCAACAAAGAAAGACTCGAGTCCGCCTTTAATAAAAAATACCTATTAATAATCAATCTCGAACCCCAACTACACGGACTTTGATTACAACTTATTTGGTACGTAGGTAGCCGAGAAAAATTTGAGTGCACCTTTTTTAAAATTACCTATGAATAATAAATCTCAACCCGATCTACGCGGACTTTGATCATAAAGTATTCGGTACGTACACGAATTGTGAAAGGCTTGACTCTACTTGTTGAAAAAGATACCTATGGATAATCAATGTCCAACCCCAAAATACGAGGACTTTGATCCCAAAGTATTGGGTATGTAGGAAGCCGAGAATGGCTCGAGTCCGCTTTTAAAAGATAATACCTATTAATAATCAATCTCGAACCCCAACTACACGGACTTTGGTTACAAATTATTGGGTACGTAGGTAGCCGAGAAAGATTTGAGTCCACCTTTTTAAAAATTACCTATGAATAATCAATCCCAACCCGAAGTACGCGGACTTTGATCACAAAGTATTCGGTACGTACACAGTTGAAAAAAGGTTCGAGTCGACCTTTTAAAAAAGATACCTATGGATACCCAATGTTCAACCCCGAACTACGTGAACTTTCAGCCCAAAATATTGGGTACATAGACAACAAAGAAAGGGTCGAGTCCGCCTTTAATAAAAAATACCGATTAATAATCAATCTCGAACCCCAACAAAACCGACTTTGATTACAATTTATTTGGTACATAGGTAGATGAGAAAAATTTGAGTCCACCTTTTTAAAAATTACCTATGAATAATCAATCCCAACCCGAACTACGCGGACTTTGATCACAAAGTATTCGATACGTACACAGCTGTGGAAGGCTTGACTCTACTTGTTGAAAAAGATACCTATGGATAACAAATCTCCATCCCACCGAACTACGCGGACTTTGAGCCCAAAATATTAGGTACATAGGCAACAAAGAAAGGCTCGAGTCCGCCTTTAATAAAAAATACCTATTAATAATCAATCTCGAACCCCAACTACACGGACTTTGATTACAACTTATTTGGTACGTAGGTAGCCGAGAAAAATTTGAGTGCACCTATTTTAAAACTACCTATGAATAATAAATCCCAACCCGAACTACGCGAACTTTGATCACAAAGTATTCGGTACGTACACAGCTGTGAAAGGCTTGACTCTACTTGTTGAAAAAGATACCTATGGATAATCAATCTCCAACCCCAGAATACGAGGAGTTTCATCCCAAAGTATTGGGTATGTAGAATGCCGAGAATGGCTCGAGTCCGCTTTTAAAATATAATACCTATTAATAATCAATCTCGAACCCAACTACACGGACATTGATGACTAGTTATTGGGTACGTAGGTAGCCGAGAACGATTTGAGTCCACCTTCTTAAAAATTACCTTTGAATAATCAATCCCAACCCGAAGTACGCGGACTTTGATCACAAAGTATTCGGTACGTACACAGTTGAAAAAAGGTTCGAGTCGACCTTTTAAAAAAGATACCTATGGATACCCAATGTTCAACCCCGAACTATGCGGACTTTCAGCCCAAAATATTGGGTACATAGACAACAAAGAAAGGGTCGAGTCCGCCTTTAATAAAAAATACCGATTAATAATCAATCTCGAACCCCAACTACACGGACTTTGGTTACAAATTATTGGGTACGTAGGTAGCCGAGAAAGATTTGAGTCCACCTTTTTAAAAATTACCTATGAATAATCAATCCCAACCCGAAGTACGCGGACTTTGATCACAAAGTATTCGGTACGTACACAGTTGAAAAAAGGTTCGAGTCGACCTTTTAAAAAAGATACCTATGGATACCCAATGTTCAACCCCGAACTACGTGAACTTTCAGCCCAAAATATTGGGTACATAGACAACAAAGAAAGGGTCGATTCCGCCTTTAATAAAAAATACCGATTAATAATCAATCTCGAACCCCAACAACACTAATTTTTATTACAATTTATTTGGTACGTAGGTAGCCGAGAAAAATTTGAGTCCAAGTTTTTTAAAATTACCTATGAATAATCAATCCCAACCCGAACTACGCGGACTTTGATCACAAAGTATTCGGTACGTACACGACTGTGAAAGGCATTACTCTACTTGTTGAAAAAGATACCTATGGATAACAAATCTCCAACCCACCGAACTACGCGGACTTTGAGCTCAAAATATTAGGTACATAGGCAACAAAGAAAGACTCGAGTCCGCCTTTAATAAAAAATACCTATTAATAATCAATCTCGAACCCCAACTACACGGACTTTGATTACAACTTATTTGGTACGTAGGTAGCCGAGAAAAATTTGAGTGCACCTTTTTTAAAATTACCTATGAATAATAAATCTCAACCCGATCTACGCGGACTTTGATCATAAAGTATTCGGTACGTACACAGCTGTGAAAGGCTTGACTCTACTTGTTGAAAAAGATACCTATGGATAATCAATGTCCAACCCCAAAATACGAGGACTTTGATCCCAAAGTATTGGGTATGTAGGAAGCCGAGAATGGCTCGAGTCCGCTTTTAAAAGATAATACCTATTAATAATCAATCTCGAACCCCAACTACACGGACTTTGGTTACAAATTATTGGGTACGTAGGTAGCCGAGAAAGATTTGAGTCCACCTTTTTAAAAATTACCTATGAATAATCAATCCCAACCCGAAGTACGCGGACTTTGATCACAAAGTATTCGGTACGTACACGATTGAAAAAAGGTTCGAGTCGACCTTTTAAAAAAGATACCTATGGATACCCAATGTTCAACCCCGAACTACGTGAACTTTCAGCCCAAAATATTGGGTACATAGACAACAAAGAAAGGGTCGAGTCCGCCTTTAATAAAAAATACCGATTAATAATCAATCTCGAACCCCAACAAAACCGACTTTGATTACAATTTATTTGGTACATAGGTAGATGAGAAAAATTTGAGTCCACCTTTTTAAAAATTACCTATGAATAATCAATCCCAACCCGAACTACGCGGACTTTGATCACAAAGTATTCGGTACGTACACAATTGGAAGGCTTGACTCTACTTGTTGAAAAAGATACCTATGGATAACAAATCTCCATCCCACCGAACTACGCGGACTTTGAGCCCAAAATATTAGGTACATAGGCAACAAAGAAAGGCTCGAGTCCGCCTTTAATAAAAAATACCTATTAATAATCAATCTCGAACCCCAACTACACGGACTTTGATTACAACTTATTTGGTACGTAGGTAGCCGAGAAAAATTTGAGTGCACCATTTTAAAAATTACCTATGAATAATAAATCCCAACCTGAACTACAAGGACTTTGATCACAAAGTATTCGATACGTACACAGCTGTGAAAGGCTTGACTCTACTTGTTGAAAAAGATACCTATGGATAACAAATCTCCATCCCACCGAACTACGCGGACTTTGAGCCCAAAATATTAGGTACATAGGCAACAAAGAAAGGCCCGAGTACGCCTTTAATAAAAAATACCTATTAATAATCAATCTCGAACCCCAACTACACGGCCTTTGATTACAACTTATTTGGTACGTAGGTAGCCGAGAAAAATTTGAGTGCACCTATTTTAAAACTACCTATGAATAATAAATCCCAACCCGAACTACGCGAACTTTGATCACAAAGTATTCGGTACGTACACAACCGTGAAAGGCTTGACTCTACTTGTTGAAAAAGATACCTATGGATAATCAATCTCCAACCCCGAATACGAGGAGTTTCATCCCAAAGTATTGGGTATGTAGAATGCCGAGAATGGCTCGAGTCCGCTTTTAAAATATAATACCTATTAATAATCAATCTCGAACCCAACTACACGGACATTGATGACAAGTTATTGGGTACGTAGGTAGCCGAGAACGATTTGAGTCCACCTTCTTAAAAATTACCTTTGAATAATCAATCCCAACCCGAAGTACGCGGACTTTGATCACAAAGTATTCGGTACGTACACAGTTGAAAAAAAGTTCGAGTCGACCTTTTAAAAAAGATACCTATGGATACCCAATGTTCAACCCCGAACTATGCGGACTTTCAGCCCAAAATATTGGGTACATAGACAACAAAGAAAGGGTCGAGTCCGCCTTTAATAAAAAATACCGATTAATAATCAATCTCGAACCCCAACAACACTAATTTTTATTACAATTTATTTGGTACGTAGGTAGCCGAGAAAAATTTGAGTCCAAGTTTTTTAAAATTACCTATGAATAATCAATCCCAACCCGAACTATGCGGACTTTGATCACAAAGTATTCGGTACGTACACAACCGTGAAAGGCATTACTCTACTTGTTGAAAAAGATACCTATGGATAACAAATCTCCAACCCACCGAACTACGCGGACTTTGAGCTCAAAATATTAGGTACATAGGAAACAAAGAAAGACTCGAGTCCGCCTTTAATAAAAAATACCTATTAATAATCAATCTCGAACCCCAACTACACGGACTTTGATTACAACTTATTTGGTACGTAGGTAGCCGAGAAAAATTTGAGTGCACCTTTTTTAAAATTACCTATGAATAATAAATCTCAACCCGATCTACGCGGACTTTGATCATAAAGTATTCGGTACGTACACAGAACTGTGAAAGGCTTGACTCTACTTGTTGAAAAAGATACCTATGGATAATCAATGTCCAACCCCAAAATACGAGGACTTTGATCCCAAAGTATTGGGTATGTAGGAAGCCGAGAATGGCTCGAGTCCGCTTTTTAAAGATAATACCTATTAATAATCAATCTCGAACCCCAACTACACGGACTTTGGTTACAAATTATTGGGTACGTAGGTAGCCGAGAAAGATTTGAGTCCACCTTTTTAAAAATTACCTATGAATAATCAATCCCAACCCGAAGTACGCGGACTTTGATCACAAAGTATTCGGTACGTACACGCTGAAAAAAGGTTCGAGTCGACCTTTTAAAAAAGATACCTATGGATACCCAATGTTCAACCCCGAACTACGTGAACTTTCAGCCCAAAATATTGGGTACATAGACAACAAAGAAAGGGTCGAGTCCGCCTTTAATAAAAAATACCGATTAATAATCAATCTCGAACCCCAACAACACTAATTTTTATTACAATTTATTTGGTACGTAGGTAGCCGAGAAAAATTTGAGTCCAAGTTTTTTAAAATTACCTATGAATAATCAATCCCAACCCGAACTACGCGGACTTTGATCACAAAGTATTCGGTACGTACACAACTGTGAAAGGCTTGACTCTACTTGTTGAAAAAGATACCTATGGATAATCAATGTCCAACCCCAAAATACGAGGACTTTGATCCCAAAGTATTGGGTATGTAGGAAGCCGAGAATGGCTCGAGTCCGCTTTTAAAAGATAATACCTATTAATAATCAATCTCGAACCCCAACTACACGGACTTTGGTTACAAATTATTGGGTACGTAGGTAGCCGAGAAAAATTTGAGTGCACCATTTTAAAAATTACCTATGAATAATAAATCCCAACCTGAACTACAAGGACTTTGATCACAAAGTATTCGGTACGTACACAAACTGTGAAAGGCTTGACTCTACTTGTTGAAAAAGATACCTATGGATAACAAATCTCCATCCCACCGAACTACGCGGACTTTGAGCCCAAAATATTAGGTACATAGGCAACAAAGAAAGGCCCGAGTACGCCTTTAATAAAAAATACCTATTAATAATCAATCTCGAACCCCAACTACACGAACTTTGATTACAACTTATTTGGTACGTAGGTAGCCGAGAAAAATTTGAGTGCACCATTTTAAAAATTACCTATGAATAATAAATCCCAACCTTGAACTACAAGGACTTTGATCACAAAGTATTCGGTACGTACACAAACTGTGAAAGGCTTGACTCTACTTGTTGAAAAAGATACCTATGGATAATCAATCTCCATCCCCAAAATACGAGGACTTTGATCCCAAAGTATTGGGTATGTAGGAAGCCGAGAATGGCTCGAGTACGCTTTTAAAAGATAATACCTATTAATAATCAATCTCGAACCCCAACTACACGGACTTTGGTTACAAATTATTGGGTACGTAGGTAGCCGAGAAAGATTTGAGTCCACCTTTTTAAAAATTACCTATGAATAATCAATCCCAACCCGAAGTACGCGGACTTTGATCACAAAGTATTCGGTACGTACACAGTTGAAAAAAGGTTCGAGTCGACCTTTTAAAAAAGATACCTATGGATACCCAATGTTCAACCCCGAACTAAGCGAACTTTCAGCCCAAAATATTGGGTACATAGACAACAAAGAAAGGGTCGAGTCCGCCTTTAATAAAAAATACCGATTAATAATCAATCTCGAACCCCAACAAAACCGACTTTGATTACAATTTATTTGGTACATAGGTAGATGAGAAAAATTTGAGTCCACCTTTTTAAAAATTACCTATGAATAATCAATCCCAACTCGAACTACGCGGACTTTGATCACAAACTATTCGGTACGTACACAACTGTGAAAGGCATGACTCTACTTGTTGAAAAAGATACCTATGGATAAAAAATCTCCAACCCGCCGAACTACGCGGACTTTGAGCTCAAAATATTAGGTACATAGGCAACAAAGAAAGACTCGAGTCCGCCTTTAATAAAAAATACCTATTAATAATCAATCTCGAACCCCAACTACACGGACTTTGATTACAACTTATTTGGTACGTAGGTAGCCGAGAAAAATTTGAGTGCACCTTTTTTAAAATTACCTATGAATAATAAATCTCAACCCGAACTACGCGGGCTTTGATCATAAAGTATTCGGTACGTACACAGCTGTGAAAGGCTTGACTCTACTTGTTGAAAAAGATACCTATGGATAATCAATGTCCAACCCCAAAATACGAGGACTTTGATCCCAAAGTATTGGGTATGTAGGAAGCCGAGAATGGCTCGAGTCCGCTTTTAAAAGATAATACCTATTAATAATCAATCTCGAACCCCAACTACACGGACTTTGGTTACAAATTATTGGGTACGTAGGTAGCCGAGAAAGATTTGAGTCCACCTTTTTAAAAATTACCTATGAATAATCAATCCCAACCCGAAGTACGCGGACTTTGATCACAAAATATTCGGTACGTACACAGTTGAAAAAAGGTTCGAGTCGACCTTTTAAAAAAGATACCTATGGATACCCAATGTTCAACCCCGAACTACGCGGACTTTCAGCCCAAAATATTGGGTACATAGACAACAAAGAAAGGGTCGAGTCCGCCTTTAATAAAAAATACCGATTAATAATCAATCTCGAACCCCAACAACACCAACTTTGATTACAATTTATTTGGTACGTAGGTAGCCGAGAAAAATTTGAGTCCACCTTTTTTTGAAATTACCTATGAATAATCAATCCCAACCCGAACAACGCGGACTTTGATCACAAAGTATTCGGTACGTACACGAACGTGAAAGGCTCGACTCTACTTGTAGAAAAAGATACCTATGGATAACAAATCTCCAACCCGCCGAACTACGCGGACTTTGAGCCCAAAATATTAGGTACATAGGCAACAAAGAAAGGCTCGAGTCCGCCTTTAATAAAAAATACCTATTAATAATCAATCTCGAACCCCAACTACACGAACTTTGATTACAATTTATTTGGTACGTAGGTAGCCGAGAAAAATTTGAGTCCACCTTTTTTTGAAATTACCTATGAATAATCAATCCCAACCCGAAGTACGCGGACTTTGATCACAAAGTATTCGGTACGTACACAGTTGAAAAAAGGTTCGAGTCGACCTTTTAAAAAAGATACCTATGGATACCCAATGTTCAACCCCGAACTACAAGGACTTTCAGCCCAAAATATTTGGTACATAGACAACAAAGAAAGGGTCGAGTCCGCCTTTAATAAAAAATACCGATTAATAATCAATCTCGAACCCCAACAACACTAATTTTTATTACAATTTATTTGGTACGTAGGTAGCCGAGAAAAATTTGAGTCCAAGTTTTTTAAAATTACCTATGAATAATCAATCCCAACCCGAACTACGCGGACTTTGATCACAAAGTATTCGGTACGTACACAGTTGTGAAAGGCATTACTCTACTTGTTGAAAAAGATACCTATGGATAACAAATCTCCAACCCGCCGAACTACGCGGACTTTGAGCTCAAAATATTAGGTACATAGGCAACAAAGAAAGAGTCGAGTCCGCCTTTAATAAAAATACCTATTAATAATCAATCTCGAACCCCAACTACACGGACTTTGATTACAACTTATTTGGTACGTAGGTAGCCGAGAAAAATTTGAGTGCACCTTTTTTAAAATTACCTATGAATAATAAATCTCAACCCGATCTACGCGGACTTTGATCAAAAAGTATTCGGTACGTACACAGTTGAAAAAAGGTTCGAGTCGACCTTTTTAAAAAGTTACCTATGGATACCCAATGTTCAACCCCGAACTATGCGGACTTTCAGCCCAAAATATTGGGTACATAGACAACCAAGAAAGGGTCGAGTCCACCTTTAATAAAAAATACCGATTCATAATCAATCTCGAACCCCAACAACACTAATTTTTATTACAATTTATTTGGTACGTAGGTAGCCGAGAAAAATTTGAGTCCAAGTTTTTTAAAATTACCTATGAATAATCAATCCCAACCCGAACTACGCGGACTTTGATCACAAAGTATTCGGTACGTACACAGCTGTGAAAGGCATTACTCTACTTGTTGAAAAAGATACCTATGGATAACAAATCTCCAACCCACCAAACTACGCGGACTTTGAGCTCAAAATATTAGGTACATAGGCAACAAAGAAAGACTCGAGTCCGCCTTTAATAAAAAATACCTATTAATAATCAATCTCGAACCCCAACTACACGGACTTTGATTACAACTTATTTGGTACGTAGGTAGCCGAGAAAAATTTGAGTGCACCTTTTTTAAAATTACCTATGAATAATAAATCTCAACCCGATCTACGCGGACTTTGATCATAAAGTATTCGGTACGTACACAGTGTGAAAGGCTTGACTCTACTTGTTGAAAAAGATACCTATGGATAATCAATGTCCAACCCCAAAATACGAGGACTTTGATCCCAAAGTATTGGGTATGTAGGAAGCCGAGAATGGCTCGAGTCCGCTTTTAAAAGATAATACCTATTAATAATCAATCTCGAACCCCAACTACACGGACTTTGGTTACAAATTATTGGGTACGTAGGTAGCCGAGAAAGATTTGAGTCCACCTTTTTAAAAATTACCTATGAATAATCAATCCCAACCCGAAGTACGCGGACTTTGATCACAAAGTATTCGGTACGTACACAGTTGAAAAAAGGTTCGAGTCGACCTTTTAAAAAAGATACCTATGGATACCCAATGTTCAACCCCGAACTACAAGGACTTTCAGCCCAAAATATTTGGTACATAGACAACAAAGAAAGGGTCGAGTCCGCCTTTAATAAAAAATACCGATTAATAATCAATCTCGAACCCCAACAACACTAATTTTTATTACAATTTATTTGGTACGTAGGTAGCCGAGAAAAATTTGAGTCCAAGTTTTTTAAAATTACCTATGAATAATCAATCCCAACCCGAACTACGCGGACTTTGATCACAAAGTATTCGGTACGTACACAGTGTGAAAGGCATTACTCTACTTGTTGAAAAAGATACCTATGGATAACAAATCTCCAACCTGCCGAACTACGCGGACTTTGAGCTCAAAATATTAGGTACATAGGCAACAAAGAAAGAGTCGAGTCCGCCTTTAATAAAAAATACCTATTAATAATTAATCTCGAACCCCAACTACACGGACTTTGATTACAACTTATTTGGTACGTAGGTAGCCGAGAAAAATTTGAGTGCACCTTTTTAAAATTACCTATGAATAATAAATCTCAACCCGATCTACGCGGACTTTGATCAAAAAGTATTCGGTACGTACACGGTTGAAAAAAGGTTCGAGTCGACCTTTTTAAAAAGTTACCTATGGATACCCAATGTTCAACCCCGAACTATGCGGACTTTCGGCCCAAAATATTGGGTACATAGACAACCAAGAAAGGGTCGAGTCCACCTTTAATAAAAAATACCGATTCATAATCAATCTCGAACCCCAACAACACTAATTTTTATTACAATTTATTTGGTACGTAGGTAGCCGAGAAAAATTTGAGTCCAAGTTTTTTAAAATTACCTATGAATAATCAATCCCAACCCGAACTACGCGGACTTTGATCACAAAGTATTCGGTACGTACACAGCTGTGAAAGGCATTACTCTACTTGTTGAAAAAGATACCTATGGATAACAAATCTCCAACCCACCGAACTACGCGGACTTTGAGCTCAAAATATTAGGTACATAGGCAACAAAGAAAGACTCGAGTCCGCCTTTAATAAAAAATACCTATTAATAATCAATCTCGAACCCCAACTACACGGACTTTGATTACAACTTATTTGGTACGTAGGTAGCCGAGAAAAATTTGAGTGCACCTTTTTTAAAATTACCTATGAATAATAAATCTCAACCCGATCTACGCGGACTTTGATCATAAAGTATTCGGTACGTACACGGCTGTGAAAGGCTTGACTCTACTTGTTGAAAAAGATACCTATGGATAATCAATGTCCAACCCCAAAATACGAGGACTTTGATCCCAAAGTATTGGGTATGTAGGAAGCCGAGAATGGCTCGAGTCCGCTTTTAAAAGATAATACCTATTAATAATCAATCTCGAACCCCAACTACACGGACTTTGGTTACAAATTATTGGGTACGTAGGTAGCCGAGAAAGATTTGAGTCCACCTTTTTAAAAATTACCTATGAATAATCAATCCCAACCCGAAGTACGCGGACTTTGATCACAAAGTATTCGGTACGTACACGGTTGAAAAAAGGTTCGAGTCGACCTTTTAAAAAAGATACCTATGGATACCCAATGTTCAACCCCGAACTACGCGGACTTTCAGCCCAAAATATTGGGTACATAGACAACAAAGAAAGGGTCGAGTCCGCCTTTAATAAAAAATACCGATTAATAATCAATCTCGAACCCCAACAAAACCGAGTTTGATTACAATTTATTTGGTACATAGGTAGATGAGAAAAATTTGAGTCCACCTTTTTAAAAATTACCTATGAATATTCAATCCCAACCCGAACTACGCGGACTTTGATCACAAAGTATTCGGTACGTACACAACTATGAAAGGCATGACTCTACTTGTTGAAAAAGATACCTATGGATAATCAATGTCCAACCCCAAAGTACGAGGACTTTGATCCCAAAGTATTGGGTATGTAGGAAGCCGAGAATGGCTCGAGTCCGCTTTTGAAAGATAATACCTATTAATAATTAATCTCGAACCCCAACTACACGGACTTTGGTTACAAATTATTGGGTACGTAGGTAGCCGAGAAAAATTTGAGTGCACCTTTTTTAAAATTACCTATGAATAATAAATCTCAACCCGATCTACAAGGACTTTGATCACAAAGTATTCGGTACGTACACAGCTGTGAAAGGCTTGACACTACTTGTTGAAAAAGATACCTATGGATAACAAATCTCCATCCCACCGAACTACGCGGACTTTGAGCCCAAAATATTAGGTACATAGGCAACAAAGAAAGGCTCGAGTACGCCTTTAATAAAAAATACCTATTAATAATCAATCTCGAACCCCAACTACACGGACTTTGATTACAACTTATTTGGTACGTAGGTAGCCGAGAAAAATTTGAGTGCACCATTTTAAAAATTACCTATGAATAATAAATCCCAACCTGAACTACAAGGACTTTGATCACAAAGTATTCGGTACGTACACAGTTGTGAAAGGCTTGACTCTACTTGTTGAAAAAGATACCTATGGATAATCAATCTCCAACCCCAAAATACGAGGACTTTGATCCCAAAGTATTGGGTATGTAGGAAGCCGAGAATGGCTCGAGTACGCTTTTAAAAGATAATACCTATTAATAATCAATCTCGAACCCCAACTACACGGACTTTGGTTACAAATTATTGGGTACGTAGGTAGCCGAGAAAGATTTGAGTCCACCTTTTTAAAAATTACCTATGAATAATCAATCCCAACCCGAAGTACGCGGACTTTGATCACAAAGTATTCGGTACGTACACAGTTGAAAAAAGGTTCGAGTCGACCTTTTAAAAAAGATACCTATGGATACCCAATGTTCAACCCCGAACTACAAGGACTTTCAGCCCAAAATATTTGGTACATAGACAACAAAGAAAGGGTCGAGTCCGCCTTTAATAAAAAATACCGATTAATAATCAATCTCGAACCCCAACAAAACCGAGTTTGATTACAATTTATTTGGTACATAGGTAGATGAGAAAAATTTGAGTCCACCTTTTTAAAAATTACCTATGAATATTCAATCCCAACCCGAACTACGCGGACTTTGATCACAAAGTATTCGGTACGTACACAACTATGAAAGGTATGACTCTACTTGTTGAAAAAGATACCTATGGATAATCAATGTCCAACCCCAAAGTACGAGGACTTTGATCCCAAAGTATTGGGTATGTAGGAAGCCGAGAATAGCTCGAGTCCGCTTTTAAAAGATAATACCTATTAATAATTAATCTCGAACCCCAACTACACGGACTTTGGTTACAAATTATTGGGTACGTAGGTAGCCGAGAAAAATTTGAGTGCACCTTTTTTAAAATTACCTATGAATAATAAATCTCAACCCGATCTACAAGGACTTTGATCACAAAGTATTCGGTACGTACACAGCTGTGAAAGGCTGGACACTACTTGTTGAAAAAGATACCTATGGATAACAAATCTCCATCCCACCGAACTACGCGGACTTTGAGCCCAAAATATTAGGTACATAGGCAACAAAGAAAGGCTCGAGTACGCCTTTAATAAAAAATACCTATTAATAATCAATCTCGAACCCCAACTACACGGACTTTGATTACAACTTATTTGGTACGTAGGTAGCCGAGAAAAATTTGAGTGCACCATTTTAAAAATTACCTATGAATAATAAATCCCAACCTGAACTACAAGGACTTTGATCACAAAGTATTCGGTACGTACACGGTTGTGAAAGGCTTGACTCTACTTGTTGAAAAAGATACCTATGGATAATCAATCTCCAACCCCAAAATACGAGGACTTTGATCCCAAAGTATTGGGTATGTAGGAAGCCGAGAATGGCTCGAGTCCGCTTTTAAAAGATAATACCTATTAATAATCAATCTCGAACCCCAACTACACGGACTTTGGTTACAAATTATTGGGTACGTAGGTAGCCGAGAAAGATTTGAGTCCACCTTTTTAAAAATTACCTATGAATAATCAATCCCAACCCGAAGTACGCGGACTTTGATCACAAAGTATTCGGTACGTACACGCTTGAAAAAAGGTTCGAGTCGACCTTTTAAAAAAGATACCTATGGATACCCAATGTTCAACCCCGAACTACGTGAACTTTCAGCCCAAAATATTGGGTACATAGACAACAAAGAAAGGGTCGAGTCCGCCTTTAATAAAAAATACCGATTAATAATCAATCTCGAACCCCAACAAAACCGACTTTGATTACAATTTATTTGGTACATAGGTAGATGAGAAAAATTTGAGTCCACCTTTTTAAAAATTACCTATGAATAATCAATCCCAACCCGAACTACGCGGACTTTGATCACAAAGTATTCGGTACGTACACAACTATGTGGAAGGCTTGACTCTACTTGTTGAAAAAGATACCTATGGATAACAAATCTCCATCCCACCGAACTACGCGGACTTTGAGCCCAAAATATTAGGTACATAGGCAACAAAGAAAGGCTCGAGTCCGCCTTTAATAAAAAATACCTATTAATAATCAATCTCGAACCCCAACTACACGGACTTTGATTACAACTTATTTGGTACGTAGGTAGCCGAGAAAAATTTGAGTGCACCATTTTAAAAATTACCTATGAATAATAAATCCCAACCCGAACTACAAGGACTTTGATCACAAAGTATTCGATATGTACACAATTTGTGAAAGGCTTGACTCTACTTGTTGAAAAAGATACCTATGGATAACAAATCTCCATCCCACCGAACTACGCGGACTTTGAGCCCAAAATATTAGGTACATAGGCAACAAAGAAAGGCCCGAGTACGCCTTTAATAAAAAATACCTATTAATAATCAATCTCGAACCCCAACTACACGGACTTTGATTACAACTTATTTGGTACGTAGGTAGCCGAGAAAAATTTGAGTGCACCTATTTTAAAACTACCTATGAATAATAAATCCCAACCCGAACTACGCGAACTTTGATCACAAAGTATTCGGTACGTACACAGTACCGTGAAAGGCTTGACTCTACTTGTTGAAAAAGATACCTATGGATAATCAATCTCCAACCCCAGAATACGAGGAGTTTCATCCCAAAGTATTGGGTATGTAGAATGCCGAGAATGTCTCGAGTCCGCTTTTAAAATATAATACCTATTAATAATCAATCTCGAACCCAACTACACGGACATTGATGACAAGTTATTGGGTACGTAGGTAGCCGAGAACGATTTGAGTCCACCTTCTTAAAAATTACCTTTGAATAATCAATCCCAACCCGAAGTACGCGGACTTTGATCACAAAGTATTCGGTACGTACACAGTTGAAAAAAGGTTCGAGTCGACCTTTTAAAAAAGATACCTATGGATACCCAATGTTCAACCCCGAACTATGCGGACTTTCAGCCCAAAATATTGGGTACATAGACAACAAAGAAAGGGTCGAGTCCGCCTTTAATAAAAAATACCGATTAATAATCAATCTCGAACCCCAACAACACTAATTTTTATTACAATTTATTTGGTACGTAGGTAGCCGAGAAAAATTTGAGTCCAAGTTTTTTAAAATTACCTATGAATAATCAATCCCAACCCGAACTACGCGGACTTTGATCACAAAGTATTCGGTACGTACACAAATTTGTGAAAGGCATTACTCTACTTGTTGAAAAAGATATCTATGGATAACAAATCTCCAACCCACCGAACTACGCGGACTTTGAGCTCAAAATATTAGGTACATAGGCAACAAAGAAAGACTCGAGTCCGCCTTTAATAAAAAATACCTATTAATAATCAATCTCGAACCCCAACTACACGGACTTTGATTACAACTTATTTGGTACGTAGGTAGCCGAGAAAAATTTGAGTGCACCTTTTTTAAAATTACCTATGAATAATAAATCTCAACCCGATCTACGCGGACTTTGATCATAAAGTATTCGGTACGTACACAGTATGAAAGGCTTGACTCTACTTGTTGAAAAAGATACCTATGGATAATCAATGTCCAACCCCAAAATACGAGGACTTTGATCCCAAAGTATTGGGTATGTAGGAAGCCGAGAATGGCTCGAGTCCGCTTTTAAAAGATAATACCTATTAATAATCAATCTCGAACCCCAACTACACGGACTTTGGTTACAAATTATTGGGTACGTAGGTAGCCGAGAAAGATTTGAGTCCACCTTTTTAAAAATTACCTATGAATAATCAATCCCAACCCGAAGTACGCGGACTTTGATCACAAAGTATTCGGTACGTACACGCTTGAAAAAAGGTTCGAGTCGACCTTTTAAAAAAGATACCTATGGATACCCAATGTTCAACCCCGAACTACGTGAACTTTCAGCCCAAAATATTGGGTACATAGACAACAAAGAAAGGGTCGAGTCCGCCTTTAATAAAAAATACCGATTAATAATCAATCTCGAACCCCAACAAAACCGACTTTGATTACAATTTATTTGGTACATAGGTAGATGAGAAAAATTTGAGTCCACCTTTTTAAAAATTACCTATGAATAATCAATCCCAACCCGAACTACGCGGACTTTGATCACAAAGTATTCGGTACGTACACAGCTGTGGAAGGCTTGACTCTACTTGTTGAAAAAGATACCTATGGATAACAAATCTCCATCCCACCAAACTACGCGGACTTTGAGCCCAAAATATTAGGTACATAGGCAACAAAGAAAGGCTCGAGTCCGCCTTTAATAAAAAATACCTATTAATAATCAATCTCGAACCCCAACTACACGGACTTTGATTACAACTTATTTGGTACGTAGGTAGCCGAGAAAAATTTGAGTGCACCATTTTAAAAATTACCTATGAATAATAAATCCCAACCTGAACTACAAGGACTTTGATCACAAAGTATTCGGTACGTACACGTTTGTGAAAGGCTTGACTCTACTTGTTGAAAAAGATACCTATGGATAACAAATCTCCATCCCACCGAACTACGCGGACTTTGAGCCCAAAATATTAGGTACATAGGCAACAAAGAAAGGCCCGAGTACGCCTTTAATAAAAAATACCTATTAATAATCAATCTCGAACCCCAACTACACGAACTTTGATTACAACTTATTTGGTACGTAGGTAGCCGAGAAAAATTTGAGTGCACCATTTTAAAAATTACCTATGAATAATAAATCCCAACCTGAACTACAAGGACTTTGATCACAAAGTATTCGGTACGTACACAGCTGTGAAAGGCTTGACTCTACTTGTTGAAAAAGATACCTATGGATAATCAATCTCCATCCCCAAAATACGAGGACTTTGATCCCAAAGTATTGGGTATGTAGGAAGCCGAGAATGGCTCGAGTCCGCTTTTAAAAGATAATACCTATTAATAATCAATCTCGAACCCCAACTACACGGACTTTGGTTACAAATTATTGGGTACGTAGGTAGCCGAGAAAGATTTGAGTCCACCTTTTTAAAAATTACCTATGAATAATCAATCCCAACCCGAAGTACGCGGACTTTGATCACAAAGTATTCGGTACGTACACGGTGAAAAAAGGTTCGAGTCGACCTTTTAAAAAAGATACCTATGGATACCCAATGTTCAACCCCGAACTAAGCGAACTTTCAGCCCAAAATATTGGGTACATAGACAACAAAGAAAGGGTCGAGTCCGCCTTTAATAAAAAATACCGATTAATAATCAATCTCGAACCCCAACAAAACCGACTTTGATTACAATTTATTTGGTACATAGGTAGATGAGAAAAATTTGAGTCCACCTTTTTAAAAATTACCTATGAATAATCAATCCCAACTCGAACTACGCGGACTTTGATCACAAACTATTCGGTACGTACACAACTGTGAAAGGCATGACTCTACTTGTTGAAAAAGATACCTATGGATAAAAAATCTCCAACCCACCGAACTACGCGGACTTTGAGCTCAAAATATTAGGTACATAGGCAACAAAGAAAGACTCGAGTCCGCCTTTAATAAAAAATACCTATTAATAATCAATCTCGAACCCCAACTACACGGACTTTGATTACAACTTATTTGGTACGTAGGTAGCCGAGAAAAATTTGAGTGCACCTTTTTTAAAATTACCTATGAATAATAAATCTCAACCCGATCTACGCGGACTTTGATCATAAAGTATTCGGTACGTACACAGGCTGTGAAAGGCTTGACTCTACTTGTTGAAAAAGATACCTATGGATAATCAATGTCCAACCCCAAAATACGAGGACTTTGATCCCAAAGTATTGGGTATGTAGGAAGCCGAGAATGGCTCGAGTCCGCTTTTAAAAGATAATACCTATTAATAATCAATCTCGAACCCCAACTACACGGACTTTGGTTACAAATTATTGGGTACGTAGGTAGCCGAGAAAGATTTGAGTCCACCTTTTTAAAAATTACCTATGAATAATCAATCCCAACCCGAAGTACGCGGACTTTGATCACAAAGTATTCGGTACGTACACAGTTGAAAAAAGGTTCGAGTCGACCTTTTAAAAAAGATACCTATGGATACCCAATGTTCAACCCCGAACTACGTGAACTTTCAGCCCAAAATATTGGGTACATAGACAACAAAGAAAGGGTCGAGTCCGCCTTTAATAAAAAATACCGATTAATAATCAATCTCGAACCCCAACAAAACCGACTTTGATTACAATTTATTTGGTACATAGGTAGATGAGAAAAATTTGAGTCCACCTTTTTAAAAATTACCTATGAATAATCAATCCCAACCCGAACTACGCGGACTTTGATCACAAAGTATTCGGTACGTACACAGCTGTGGAAGGCTTGACTCTACTTGTTGAAAAAGATACCTATGGATAACAAATCTCCATCCCACCGAACTACGCGGACTTTGAGCCCAAAATATTAGGTACATAGGCAACAAAGAAAGGCTCGAGTCCGCCTTTAATAAAAAATACCTATTAATAATCAATCTCGAACCCCAACTACACGGACTTTGATTACAACTTATTTGGTACGTAGGTAGCCGAGAAAAATTTGAGTGCACCATTTTAAAAATTACCTATGAATAATAAATCCCAACCTGAACTACAAGGACTTTGATCACAAAGTATTCGGTACGTACACAAACTGTGAAAGGCTTGACTCTACTTGTTGAAAAAGATACCTATGGATAACAAATCTCCATCCCACCGAACTACGCGGACTTTGAGCCCAAAATATTAGGTACATAGGCAACAAAGAAAGGCCCGAGTACGCCTTTAATAAAAAATACCTATTAATAATCAATCTCGAACCCCAACTACACGAACTTTGATTACAACTTATTTGGTACGTAGGTAGCCGAGAAAAATTTGAGTGCACCATTTTAAAAATTACCTATGAATAATAAATCCCAACTCGAACTACAAGGACTTTGATCACAAAGTATTCGGTACGTACACAAACTTGTGAAAGGCTTGACTCTACTTGTTGAAAAAGATACCTATGGATAATCAATCTCCATCCCCAAAATACGAGGACTTTGATCCCAAAGTATTGGGTATGTAGGAAGCCGAGAATGGCTCGAGTCCGCTTTTAAAAGATAATACCTATTAATAATCAATCTCGAACCCCAACTACACGGACTTTGGTTACAAATTATTGGGTACGTAGGTAGCCGAGAAAGATTTGAGTCCACCTTTTTAAAAATTACCTATGAATAATCAATCCCAACCCGAAGTACGCGGACTTTGATCACAAAGTATTCGGTACGTACACAGTTGAAAAAAGGTTCGAGTCGACCTTTTAAAAAAGATACCTATGGATACCCAATGTTCAACCCCGAACTAAGCGAACTTTCGACCCAAAATATTTGGTACATAGACAACAAAGAAAGGGTCGAGTCCGCCTTTAATAAAAAATACCGATTAATAATCAATCTCGAACCCCAACAAAACCGACTTTGATTACAATTTATTTGGTACATAGGTAGATGAGAAAAATTTAAGTCCACCTTTTTAAAAATTACCTATGAATAATCAATCCCAACTCGAACTACGCGGACTTTGATCACAAACTATTCGGTACGTACACAACTGTGAAAGGCATGACTCTACTTGTTGAAAAAGATACCTATGGATAAAAAATCTCCAACCCGCCGAACTACGCGGACTTTGAGCTCAAAATATTAGGTACATAGGCAACAAAGAAAGACTCGAGTCCGCCTTTAATAAAAAATACCTATTAATAATCAATCTCGAACCCCAACTACACGGACTTTGATTACAACTTATTTGGTACGTAGGTAGCCGAGAAAAATTTGAGTGCACCTTTTTTAAAATTACCTATGAATAATAAATCTCAACCCGAACTACGCGGACTTTGATCATAAAGTATTCGGTACGTACACAACTTGTGAAAGGCTTGACTCTACTTGTTGAAAAAGATACCTATGGATAATCAATGTCCAACCCCAAAATACGAGGACTTTGATCCCAAAGTATTGGGTATGTAGGAAGCGAGAGAATGTCTCGAGTCCGCTTTTAAAAGATAATACCTATTAATAATCAATCTCGAACCCCAACTACACGGACTTTGGTTACAAATTATTGGGTACGTTGGTAGCCGAGAAAGATTTGAGTCCACCTTTTTAAAAATTACCTATGAATAATCAATCCCAACCCGAAGTACGCGGACTTTGATCACAAAATATTCGGTACGTACACAGTTGAAAAAAGGTTCGAGTCGACCTTTTAAAAAAGATACCTATGGATACCCAATGTTCAACCCCGAACTACGTGAACTTTCAGCCCAAAATATTGGGTACATAGACAACAAAGAAAGGGTCGAGTCCGCCTTTAATAAAAAATACCGATTAATAATCAATCTCGAACCCCAACAAAACCGACTTTGATTACAATTTATTTGGTACATAGGTAGATGAGAAAAATTTGAGTCCACCTTTTTAAAAATTACCTATGAATAATCAATCCCAACCCGAACTACGCGGACTTTGATCACAAAGTATTCGGTACGTACACAATATTGTGGAAGGCTTGACTCTACTTGTTGAAAAAGATACCTATGGATAACAAATCTCCATCCCACCGAACTACGCGGACTTTGAGCCCAAAATATTAGGTACATAGGCAACAAAGAAAGGCTCGAGTCCGCCTTTAATAAAAAATACCTATTAATAATCAATCTCGAACCCCAACTACACGGACTTTGATTACAACTTATTTGGTACGTAGGTAGCCGAGAAAAATTTGAGTGCACCATTTTAAAAATTACCTATGAATAATAAATCCCAACCTGAACTACAAGGACTTTGATCACAAAGTATTCGGTACGTACACAAATTGTGAAAGGCTTGACTCTACTTGTTGAAAAAGATACCTATGGATAACAAATCTCCATCCCACCGAACTACGCGGACTTTGAGCCCAAAATATTAGGTACATAGGCAACAAAGAAAGGCCCGAGTACGCCTTTAATAAAAAATACCTATTAATAATCAATCTCGAACCCCAACTACACGAACTTTGATTACAACTTATTTGGTACGTAGGTAGCCGAGAAAAATTTGAGTGCACCATTTTAAAAATTACCTATGAATAATAAATCCCAACCTGAACTACAAGGACTTTGATCACAAAGTATTCGGTACGTACACAGACTCGTGAAAGGCTTGACTCTACTTGTTGAAAAAGATACCTATGGATAATCAATCTCCATCCCCAAAATACGAGGACTTTGATCCCAAAGTATTGGGTATGTAGGAAGCCGAGAATGGCTCGAGTACGCTTTTAAAAGATAATACCTATTAATAATCAATCTCGAACCCCAACTACACGGACTTTGGTTACAAATTATTGGGTACGTAGGTAGCCGAGAAAGATTTGAGTCCACCTTTTTAAAAATTACCTATGAATAATCAATCCCAACCCGAAGTACGCGGACTTTGATCACAAAGTATTCGGTACGTACACGGTTGAAAAAAAGGTTCGAGTCGACCTTTTAAAAAAGATACCTATGGATACCCAATGTTCAACCCCGAACTAAGCGAACTTTCAGCCCAAAATATTTGGTACATAGACAACAAAGAAAGGGTCGAGTCCGCCTTTAATAAAAAATACCGATTAATAATCAATCTCGAACCCCAACAAAACCGACTTTGATTACAATTTATTTGGTACATAGGTAGATGAGAAAAATTTAAGTCCACCTTTTTAAAAATTACCTATGAATAATCAATCCCAACTCGAACTACGCGGACTTTGATCACAAACTATTCGGTACGTACACAACTGTGAAAGGCATGACTCTACTTGTTGAAAAAGATACCTATGGATAAAAAATCTCCAACCCGCCGAACTACGCGGACTTTGAGCTCAAAATATTAGGTACATAGGCAACAAAGAAAGACTCGAGTCCGCCTTTAATAAAAAATACCTATTAATAATCAATCTCGAACCCCAACTACACGGACTTTGATTACAACTTATTTGGTACGTAGGTAGCCGAGAAAAATTTGAGTGCACCTTTTTTAAAATTACCTATGAATAATAAATCTCAACCCGAACTACGCGGACTTTGATCATAAAGTATTCGGTACGTACACAGCTGTGAAAGGCTTGACTCTACTTGTTGAAAAAGATACCTATGGATAATCAATGTCCAACCCCAAAATACGAGGACTTTGATCCCAAAGTATTGGGTATGTAGGAAGCGAGAGAATGTCTCGAGTCCGCTTTTAAAAGATAATACCTATTAATAATCAATCTCGAACCCCAACTACACGGACTTTGGTTACAAATTATTGGGTACGTTGGTAGCCGAGAAAGATTTGAGTCCACCTTTTTAAAAATTACCTATGAATAATCAATCCCAACCCGAAGTACGCGGACTTTGATCACAAAATATTCGGTACGTACACAGTTGAAAAAAGGTTCGAGTCGACCTTTTAAAAAAGATACCTATGGATACCCAATGTTCAACCCCGAACTAAGCGAACTTTCAGCCCAAAATATTTGGTACATAGACAACAAAGAAAGGGTCGAGTCCGCCTTTAATAAAAAATACCGATTAATAATCAATCTCGAACCCCAACAAAACCGACTTTGATTACAATTTATTTGGTACATAGGTAGATGAGAAAAATTTAAGTCCACCTTTTTAAAAATTACCTATGAATAATCAATCCCAACTCGAACTACGCGGACTTTGATCACAAACTATTCGGTACGTACACAACTGTGAAAGGCATGACTCTACTTGTTGAAAAAGATACCTATGGATAAAAAATCTCCAACCCGCCGAACTACGCGGACTTTGAGCTCAAAATATTAGGTACATAGGCAACAAAGAAAGACTCGAGTCCGCCTTTAATAAAAAATACCTATTAATAATCAATCTCGAACCCCAACTACACGGACTTTGATTACAACTTATTTGGTACGTAGGTAGCCGAGAAAAATTTGAGTGCACCTTTTTTAAAATTACCTATGAATAATAAATCTCAACCCGAACTACGCGGACTTTGATCATAAAGTATTCGGTACGTACACACTCGTGAAAGGCTTGACTCTACTTGTTGAAAAAGATACCTATGGATAATCAATGTCCAACCCCAAAATACGAGGACTTTGATCCCAAAGTATTGGGTATGTAGGAAGCGAGAAATGTCTCGAGTCCGCTTTTAAAAGATAATACCTATTAATAATCAATCTCGAACCCCAACTACACGGACTTTGGTTACAAATTATTGGGTACGTTGGTAGCCGAGAAAGATTTGAGTCCACCTTTTTAAAAATTACCTATGAATAATCAATCCCAACCCGAAGTACGCGGACTTTGATCACAAAATATTCGGTACGTACACAGTTGAAAAAAGGTTCGAGTCGACCTTTTAAAAAAGATACCTATGGATACCCAATGTTCAACCCCGAACTAAGCGAACTTTCAGCCCAAAATATTGGGTACATAGACAACAAAGAAAGGGTTGAGTCCGCCTTTAATAAAAAATACCGATTAATAATCAATCTCGAACCCCAACAAAACCGACTTTGATTACAATTTATTTGGTACATAGGTAGATGAGAAAAATTTGACTCCACCTTTTTAAAAATTACCTATGAATAATCAATCCCAACTCGAACTACGCGGACTTTGATCACAAACTATTCGGTACGTACACAACTGTGAAAGGCATGACTCTACTTGTTGAAAAAGATACCTATGGATAAAAAATCTCCAACCCGCCGAACTACGCGGACTTTGAGCTCAAAATATTAGGTACATAGGCAACAAAGAAAGACTCGAGTCCGCCTTTAATAAAAAATACCTATTAATAATCAATCTCGAACCCCAACTACACGGACTTTGATTACAACTTATTTGGTACGTAGGTAGCCGAGAAAAATTTGAGTGCACCTTTTTTAAAATTACCTATGAATAATAAATCTCAACCCGAACTACGCGGACTTTGATCATAAAGTATTCGGTACGTACACAGCTGTGAAAGGCTTGACTCTACTTGTTGAAAAAGATACCTATGGATAATCAATGTCCAACCCCAAAATACGAGGACTTTGATCCCAAAGTATTGGGTATGTAGGAAGCAGAGAATGTCTCGAGTCCGCTTTTAAAAGATAATACCTATTAATAATCAATCTCGAACCCCAACTACACGGACTTTGGTTACAAATTATTGGGTACGTTGGTAGCCGAGAAAGATTTGAGTCCACCTTTTTAAAAATTACCTATGAATAATCAATCCCAACCCGAAGTACGCGGACTTTGATCACAAAATATTCGGTACGTACACGCTGAAAAAAGGTTCGAGTCGACCTTTTAAAAAAGATACCTATGGATACCCAATGTTCAACCCCGAACTAAGCGAACTTTCAGCCCAAAATATTGGGTACATAGACAACAAAGAAAGGGTTGAGTCCGCCTTTAATAAAAAATACCGATTAATAATCAATCTCGAACCCCAACAAAACCGACTTTGATTACAATTTATTTGGTACATAGGTAGATGAGAAAAATTTGACTCCACCTTTTTAAAAATTACCTATGAATAATCAATCCCAACTCGAACTACGCGGACTTTGATCACAAAGTATTCGGTACGTACACAACTGTGAAAGGCATGACTCTACTTGTTGAAAAAGATACCTATGGATAACAAATCTCCAACCCGCCGAACTACGCGGACTTTGAGCTCAAAATATTAGGTACATAGGCAACAAAGAAAGACTCGAGTCCGCCTTTAATAAAAAATACCTATTAATAATCAATCTCGAACCCCAACTACACGGACTTTGATTACAACTTATTTGGTACGTAGGTAGCCGAGAAAAATTTGAGTGCACCTTTTTTAAAATTACCTATGAATAATAAATCTCAACCCGAACTACGCGGACTTTGATCATAAAGTATTCGGTACGTACACAATCGTGAAAGGCTTGACTCTACTTGTTGAAAAAGATACCTATGGATAATCAATGTCCAACCCCAAAATACGAGGACTTTGATCCCAAAGTATTGGGTATGTAGGAAGCCGAAAATGGCTCGAGTCCGCTTTTAAAAGATAATACCTATTAATAATCAATCTCGAACCCCAACTACACGGACTTTGGTTACAAATTATTGGGTACGTAGGTAGCCGAGAAAGATTTGAGTCCACCTTTTTAAAAATTACCTATGAATAATCAATCCCAACCCGAAGTACGCGGACTTTGATCACAAAGTATTCGGTACGTACACGCTTGAAAAAAGGTTCGAGTCGACCTTTTAAAAAAGATACCTATGGATACCCAATGTTCAACCCCGAACTACGTGAACTTTCAGCCCAAAATATTGGGTACATAGACAACAAAGAAAGGGTCGAGTCCGCCTTTAATAAAAAATACCGATTAATAATCAATCTCGAACCCCAACAAAACCGACTTTGATTACAATTTATTTGGTACATAGGTAGATGAGAAAAATTTGAGTCCACCTTTTTAAAAATTACCTATGAATAATCAATCCCAACCCGAACTACGCGGACTTTGATCACAAAGTATTCGGTACGTACACAACTGTGAAAGGCATGACTCTACTTGTTGAAAAAGATACCTATGGATAACAAATCTCCACCCCACCGAACTACGCGGACTTTGAGCCCAAAATATTAGGTACATAAGCAAGAAAGAAAGGCTCGAGTCCGCCTTTAATAAAAAATACCAATTAATAATCAATCTCCAACCCCAACTACACGGACTTTGATTACAACTTATTTGGTACGTAGGTAGCCGAGAAAAATTTGAGTGCACCATTTTAAAAATTACCTATGAATAATAAATCCCAACCTGAACTACAAGGACTTTGATCACAAAGTATTCGGTACGTACACAGCTGTGGAAGGCTTGACTCTACTTGTTGAAAAAGATACCTATGGATAACAAATCTCCATCCCACCGAACTACGCGGACTTTGAGCCCAAAATATTAGGTACATAGGCAACAAAGAAAGGCTCGAGTCCGCCTTTAATAAAAAATACCTATTAATAATCAATCTCGAACCCCAACTACACGGACTTTGATTACAACTTATTTGGTACGTAGGTAGCCGAGAAAAATTTGAGTGCACCATTTTAAAAATTACCTATGAATAATAAATCCCAACCTGAACTACAAGGACTTTGATCACAAAGTATTCGGTTCGTACACAAACCGTGAAAGGCTTGACTCTACTTGTTGAAAAAGATACCTATGGATAATCAATCTCCAACCCCAAAATACGAGGACTTTGATCCCAAAGTATTGGGTATGTAGGAAGCCGAGAATTGCTCGAGTCTGCTTTTAAAAGATAATACCTATTAATAATCAATCTCGAACCCCAACTACACGGACTTTGATTACAACTTATTTGGTACGTAGGTAGCCGAGAAAAATTTGAGTGCACCATTTTAAAAATTACCTATGAATAATAAATCCCAACCCGAACTACAAGGACTTTGATCACAAAGTATTCGGTTCGTACACAACGTGAAAGGCTTGACTCTACTTGTTGAAAAAGATACCTATGGATAATCAATCTCCAACCCCAAAATACGAGGACTTTGATCCCAAAGTATTGGGTATGTAGGAAGCCGAGAATTGCTCGAGTCTGCTTTTAAAAGATAATACCTATTAATAATCAATCTCGAACCCCAACAAAACCGACTTTGATTACAATTTATTTGGTACATAGGTAGATGAGAAAAATTTGACTCCACCTTTTTAAAAATTACCTATGAATAATCAATCCCAACTCGAACTACGCGGACTTTGATCACAAAGTATTCGGTACGTACACAACTGTGAAAGGCATGACTCTACTTGTTGAAAAAGATACCTATGGATAACAAATCTCCAACCCGCCGAACTACGCGGACTTTGAGCTCAAAATATTAGGTACATAGGCAGCAAAGAAAGACTCGAGTCCGCCTTTAATAAAAAATACCTATTAATAATCAATCTCGAACCCCAACTACACGGACTTTGATTACAACTTATTTGGTACGTAGGTAGCCGAGAAAAATTTGAGTGCACCTTTTTTAAAATTACCTATGAATAATAAATCTCAACCCGAACTACGCGGACTTTGATCATAAAGTATTCGGTACGTACACAAACTGTGAAAGGCTTGACTCTACTTGTTGAAAAAGATACCTATGGATAATCAATGTCCAACCCCAAAATACGAGGACTTTGATCCCAAAGTATTGGGTATGTAGGAAGCCGAAAATGGCTCGAGTCCGCTTTTAAAAGATAATACCTATTAATAATCAATCTCGAACCCCAACTACACGGACTTTGGTTACAAATTATTGGGTACGTAGGTAGCCGAGAAAGATTTGAGTCCACCTTTTTAAAAATTACCTATGAATAATCAATCCCAACCCGAAGTACGCGGACTTTGATCACAAAGTATTCGGTACGTACACAGCTGTGGAAGGCTTGACTCTACTTGTTGAAAAAGATACCTATGGATAACAAATCTCCATCCCACCGAACTACGCGGACTTTGAGCCCAAAATATTAGGTACATAGGCAACAAAGAAAGACTCGAGTCCGCCTTTAATAAAAAATACCTATTAATAATCAATCTCGAACCCCAACTACACGGACTTTGATTACAACTTATTTGGTACGTAGGTAGTCGAGAAAAATTTGAGTGCACCTTTTTTAAAATTACCTATGAATAATAAATCTCAACCCGAACTACGCGGACTTTGATCATAAAGTATTCGGTACGTACACAGCTTGTGAAAGGCTTGACTCTACTTGTTGAAAAAGATACCTATGGATAATCAATGTCCAACCCCAAAATACGAGGACTTTGATCCCAAAGTATTGGGTATGTAGGAAGCCGAGAATGGCTCGAGTCCGCTTTTAAAAGATAATACCTATTAATAATCAATCTCGAACCCCAACTACACGGACTTTGGTTACAAATTATTGGGTACGTAAGTAGCCGAGAAAGATTTGAGTCCACCTTTTTAAAAATTACCTATGAATAATCAATCCCAACCCGAAGTACGCGGACTTTGATCACAAAGTATTCGGTACGTACACGCTTGAAAAAAGGTTCGAGTCGACCTTTTAAAAAAGATACCTATGGATACCCAATGTTCAACCCCGAACTACGTGAACTTTCAGCCCAAAATATTGGGTACATAGACAACAAAGAAAGGGTCGAGTCCGCCTTTAATAAAAAATACCGATTAATAATCAATCTCGAACCCCAACAAAACCGACTTTGATTACAATTTATTTGGTACATAGGTAGATGAGAAAAATTTGAGTCCACCTTTTTAAAAATTACCTATGAATAATCAATCCCAACCCGAACTACGCGGACTTTGATCACAAAGTATTCGGTACGTACACAACTGTGAAAGGCATGACTCTACTTGTTGAAAAAGATACCTATGGATAACAAATCTCCATCCCACCGAACTACGCGGACTTTGAGCCCAAAATATTAGGTACATAGGCAAGAAAGAAAGGCTCGAGTCCGCCTTTAATAAAAAATACCAATTAATAATCAATCTCCAACCCCAACTACACGGACTTTGATTACAACTTATTTGGTACGTAGGTAGCCGAGAAAAATTTGAGTGCACCATTTTAAAAATTACCTATGAATAATAAATCCCAACCTGAACTACAAGGACTTTGATCACAAAGTATTCGGTACGTACACAGAGTTTGTGGAAGGCTTGACTCTACTTGTTGAAAAAGATACCTATGGATAACAAATCTCCATCCCACCGAACTACGCGGACTTTGAGCCCAAAATATTAGGTACATAGGCAACAAAGAAAGGCTCGAGTCCGCCTTTAATAAAAAATACCTATTAATAATCAATCTCGAACCCCAACTACACGGACTTTGATTACAACTTATTTGGTACGTAGGTAGCCGAGAAAAATTTGAGTGCACCATTTTAAAAATTACCTATGAATAATAAATCCCAACCTGAACTACAAGGACTTTGATCACAAAGTATTCGGTTCGTACACAAATGTGAAAGGCTTGACTCTACTTGTTGAAAAAGATACCTATGGATAATCAATCTCCAACCCCAAAATACGAGGACTTTGATCCCAAAGTATTGGGTATGTAGGAAGCCGAGAATTGCTCGAGTCTGCTTTTAAAAGATAATACCTATTACTAATCAATCTCGAACCCCAACTACACGGACTTTGGTTACAAATTATTGGGTACGTAGGTAGCCGAGAAAGATTTGAGTCCACCTTTTTAAAAATTACCTATGAATAATCAATCCCAACCCGAAGTACGCGGACTTTGATCACAAAGTATTCGGTACGTACACAGTTGAAAAAAGGTTCGAGTTGACCTTTTAAAAAAGATACCTATGGATACCCAATTTTCAACCCCGAACTACGCGGACTTTCAGCCCAAAATATTTGGTACATAGACAACAAAGAAAGGGTCGAGTCCGCCTTTAATAAAAAGTACCGATTAATAATCAATCTCGAAACCCAACAACACCGACTTTGATTACAATTTGTTTGGTACATAGGGAGATGAGAAAAATTTGAGTCCACCTTTTTAAAAATAACCTATGAATAATCAATCCCAACCCGAACTACGTGGACTTTGATCACAAAGTATTCGGTACGTACACAGCTGTGAAAGGCATGACTCTACTTCGTTGAAAAAGATACCTATGGATAACAAATCTCCATCCCACCGAACTACGCGGACTTTGAGCCCAAAATATTAGGTACATAGGCAACAAAGAAAGGCTCGAGTCCGCCTTTAATAAAAAATACCTATTAATAATCAATCTCGAACCCCAACTACACGGACTTTGATTACAACTTATTTGGTACGCAGGTAGCCGAGAAAAATTTGAGTGCCCCATTTTTAAAATTACCTATGAATAATAAATCCCAACCTGAACTACAAGGACTTTGATCACAAAGTATTCGGTACGTACACAGCTGTGAAAGGCTTGACTCTACTTGTTGAAAAAGATACCTATGGATAATAAATCTCCAACCCCAAAATACGAGGACTTTGATCCCAAAGTATTGGGTATGTAGGAAGCCGAGAATGGCTCGAGTCCGCTTTTAAAAGATAATACCTATTAATAATCAATCTCGAACCCCAACTACACGGACTTTGGTTACAAATTATTGGGTACGTAGGTAGCCGAGAAAGATTTGAGTCCACCTTTTTAAAAATTACCTATGAATAATCAATCCCAACCCGAAGTACGCGGACTTTGATCACAAAGTATTCGGTACGTACACAGTTGAAAAAAGGTTCGAGTCGACCTTTTAAAAAAGATACCTATGGATACCTAATGTTCAACCCCGAACTACGCGAACTTTCAGCCCAAAATATTGGGTACATAGACAACAAAGAAAGGGTCGAGTCCGCCTTTAATAAAAAATACCGATTAATAATCAATCTCGAACCCCAACAAAACCGACTTTGATTACAATTTATTTGGTACATAGGTAGATGAGAAAAATTTGAGTCCACCTTTTTAAAAATTACCTATGAATAATCAATCCCAACCCGAACTACGCGGACTTTGATTACAAAGTATTCGGTACGTACACAAACTGTGGAAGGCTTGACTCTACTTGTTGAAAAAGATACCTATGGATAACAAATCTCCATCCCACCGAACTACGCGGACTTTGAGCCCAAAATATTAGGTACATAGGCAACAAAGAAAGACTCGAGTCCGCCTTTAATAAAAAATACCTATTAATAATCAATCTCGAACCCCAACTACACGGACTTTGATTACAACTTATTTGGTACGTAGGTAGTCGAGAAAAATTTGAGTGCACCTTTTTTAAAATTACCTATGAATAATAAATCTCAACCCCAACTACGCGGACTTTGATCATAAAGTATTCGGTACGTACACAGCTGTGAAAGGCTTGACTCTACTTGTTGAAAAAGATACCTATGGATAATCAATGTCCAACCCCAAAATACGAGGACTTTGATCCCAAAGTATTGGGTATGTAGGAAGCCGAGAATGGCTCGAGTCCGCTTTTAAAAGATAATACCTATTAATAATCAATCTCGAACCCCAACTACACGGACTTTGGTTACAAATTATTGGGTACGTAGGTAGCCGAGAAAGATTTGAGTCCACCTTTTTAAAAATTACCTATGAATAATCAATCCCAACCCGAAGTACGCGGACTTTGATCACAAAGTATTCGGTACGTACACGCTTGAAAAAAGGTTCGAGTCGACCTTTTAAAAAAGATACCTATGGATACCCAATGTTCAACCCCGAACTACGTGAACTTTCAGCCCAAAATATTGGGTACATAGACAACAAAGAAAGGGTCGAGTCCGCCTTTAATAAAAAATACCGATTAATAATCAATCTCGAACCCCAACAAAACCGACTTTGATTACAATTTATTTGGTACATAGGTAGATGAGAAAAATTTGAGTCCACCTTTTTAAAAATTACCTATGAATAATCAATCCCAACCCGAACTACGCGGACTTTGATCACAAAGTATTCGGTACGTACACAACTGTGAAAGGCATGACTCTACTTGTTGAAAAAGATACCTATGGATAACAAATCTCCATCCCACCGAACTACGCGGACTTTGAGCCCAAAATATTAGGTACATAGGCAAGAAAGAAAGGCTCGAGTCCGCCTTTAATAAAAAATACCAATTAATAATCAATCTCCAACCCCAACTACACGGACTTTGATTACAACTTATTTGGTACGTAGGTAGCCGAGAAAAATTTGAGTGCACCATTTTAAAAATTACCTATGAATAATAAATCCCAACCTGAACTACAAGGACTTTGATCACAAAGTATTCGGTACGTACACAGCTGTGGAAGGCTTGACTCTACTTGTTGAAAAAGATACCTATGGATAACAAATCTCCATCCCACCGAACTACGCGGACTTTGAGCCCAAAATATTAGGTACATAGGCAACAAAGAAAGGCTCGAGTCCGCCTTTAATAAAAAATACCTATTAATAATCAATCTCGAACCCCAACTACACGGACTTTGATTACAACTTATTTGGTACGTAGGTAGCCGAGAAAAATTTGAGTGCACCATTTTAAAAATTACCTATGAATAATAAATCCCAACCTGAACTACAAGGACTTTGATCACAAAGTATTCGGTTCGTACACAGCTGTGAAAGGCTTGACTCTACTTGTTGAAAAAGATACCTATGGATAATCAATCTCCAACCCCAAAATACGAGGACTTTGATCCCAAAGTATTGGGTATGTAGGAAGCCGAGAATTGCTCGAGTCTGCTTTTAAAAGATAATACCTATTAATAATCAATCTCGAACCCCAACTACACGGACTTTGGTTACAAATTATTGGGTACGTAGGTAGCCGAGAAAGATTTGAGTCCACCTTTTTAAAAATTACCTATGAATAATCAATCCCAACCCGAAGTACGCGGACTTTGATCACAAAGTATTCGGTACGTACACAGTTGAAAAAAGGTTCGAGTCGACCTTTTAAAAAAGATAACTATGGATACCCAATTTTCAACCCCGAACTACGCGGACTTTCAGCCCAAAATATTTGGTAGATAGACAACAAAGAAAGGGTCGAGTCCGCCTTTAATAAAAAGTACCGATTAATAATCAATCTCGAAACCCAACAACACCGACTTTGATTACAATTTGTTTGGTACATAGGGAGATGAGAAAAATTTGAGTCCACCTTTTTAAAAATTACCTATGAATAATCAATCCCAACCCGAACTACGTGGACTTTGATCACAAAGTATTCGGTACGTACACAGCTGTGAAAGGCATGACTCTACCTGTTGAAAAAGATACCTATGGATAACAAATCTCCATCCCACCGAACTACGCGGACTTTGAGCCCAAAATATTAGGTACATAGGCAACAAAGAAAGGCTCGAGTCCGCCTTTAATAAAAAATACCTATTAATAATCAATCTCGAACCCCAACTACACGGACTTTGATTACAACTTATTTGGTACGCAGGTAGCCGAGAAAAATTTGAGTGCCCCATTTTTAAAATTACCTATGAATAATAAATCCCAACCTGAACTACAAGGACTTTGATCACAAAGTATTCGGTACGTACACAGTATCGTGAAAGGCTTGACTCTACTTGTTGAAAAAGATACCTATGGATAATAAATCTCCAACCCCAAAATACGAGGACTTTGATCCCAAAGTATTGGGTATGTAGGAAGCCGAGAATGGCTCGAGTCCGCTTTTAAAAGATAATACCTATTAATAATCAATCTCGAACCCCAACTACACGGACTTTGGTTACAAATTATTGGGTACGTAGGTAGTCGAGAAAGATTTGAGTCCACCTTTTTAAAAATTACCTATGAATAATCAATCCCAACCCGAAGTACGCGGACTTTGATCACAAAGTATTCGGTACGTACACAGTTGAAAAAAGGTTCGAGTCGACCTTTTAAAAAAGATACCTATGGATACCCAATTTTCAACCCCGAACTACGCGGACTTTCAGCCCAAAATATTTGGTACATAGACAACAAAGAAAGGGTCGAGTCCGCCTTTAATAAAAAGTACCGATTAATAATCAATCTCGAAACCCAACAACACCGACTTTGATTACAATTTGTTTGGTACATAGGGAGATGAGAAAAAATTTGAGTCCACCTTTTTAAAAATAACCTATGAATAATCAATCCCAACCCGAACTACGTGGACTTTGATCACAAAGTATTCGGTACGTACACAGCTGTGAAAGGCATGACTCTACCTGTTGAAAAAGATACCTAT
The DNA here is from genome assembly GCA_030674075.2 of Linum usitatissimum. Lineage (NCBI taxonomy): Eukaryota > Viridiplantae > Streptophyta > Magnoliopsida > Malpighiales > Linaceae > Linum > Linum usitatissimum. The sequence goes on along the minus strand of JAUJYP020000496.1, from coordinate 74,696 downwards.
GGATAACAAATCTCCATCCCACCGAACTACACGGACTTTGAGCCCAAAATATTAGGTACATAGGCAACAAAGAAAGGCTCGAGTCCGCCTTTAATAAAAAATACCTATTAATAATCAATCTCGAACCCCAACTACACGGACTTTGATTACAACTTATTTGGTACGTAGGTAGCCGAGAAAAATTTGAGTGCCCCATTTTTAAAATTACCTATGAATAATAAATCCCAACCTGAACTACAAGGACTTTGATCACAAAGTATTCGGTACGTACACAAATGTGAAAGGCTTGACTCTACTTGTTGAAAAAGATACCTATGGATAATAAATCTCCAACCCCAAAATACGAGGACTTTGATCCCAAAGTATTGGGTATGTAGGAAGCCGAGAATGGCTCGAGTCCGCTTTTAAAAGATAATACCTATTAATAATCAATCTCGAACCCCAACTACACGGACTTTGGTTACAAATTATTGGGTACGTAGGTAGCCGAGAAAGATTTGAGTCCACCTTTTTAAAAATTACCTATGAATAATCAATCCCAACCCGAAGTACGCGGACTTTGATCACAAAGTATTCGGTACGTACACGCTTGAAAAAAGGTTCGAGTCGACCTTTTAAAAAAGATACCTATGGATACCTAATGTTCAACCCCGAACTACGCGAACTTTCAGCCCAAAATATTGGGTACATAGACAACAAAGAAAGGGTCGAGTCCGCCTTTAATAAAAAATACCGATTAATAATCAATCTCGAACCCCAACAAAACCGACTTTGATTACAATTTATTTGGTACATAGGTAGATGAGAAAAATTTGAGTCCACCTTTTTAAAAATTACCTATGAATAATCAATCCCAACCCGAACTACGCGGACTTTGATTACAAAGTATTCGGTACGTACACAAACTGTGGAAGGCTTGACTCTACTTGTTGAAAAAGATACCTATGGATAACAAATCTCCATCCCACCGAACTACGCGGACTTTGAGCCCAAAATATTAGGTACATAGGCAACAAAGAAAGACTCGAGTCCGCCTTTAATAAAAAATACCTATTAATAATCAATCTCGAACCCCAACTACACGGACTTTGATTACAACTTATTTGGTACGTAGGTAGTCGAGAAAAATTTGAGTGCACCTTTTTTAAAATTACCTATGAATAATAAATCTCAACCCGAACTACGCGGACTTTGATCATAAAGTATTCGGTACGTACACAAGTTGGAAAGGCTTGACTCTACTTGTTGAAAAAGATACCTATGGATAATCAATGTCCAACCCCAAAATACGAGGACTTTGATCCCAAAGTATTGGGTATGTAGGAAGCCGAGAATGGCTCGAGTCCGCTTTTAAAAGATAATACTTATTAATAATCAATCTCGAACCCCAACTACACGGACTTTGGTTACAAATTATTGGGTACGTAGGTAGCCGAGAAAGATTTGAGTCCACCTTTTTAAAAATTACCTATGAATAATCAATCCCAACCCGAAGTACGCGGACTTTGATCACAAAGTATTCGGTACGTACACGCTTGAAAAAAGGTTCGAGTCGACCTTTTAAAAAAGATACCTATGGATACCCAATGTTCAACCCCGAACTACGTGAACTTTCAGCCCAAAATATTGGGTACATAGACAACAAAGAAAGGGTCGAGTCCGCCTTTAATAAAAAATACCGATTAATAATCAATCTCGAACCCCAACAAAACCGACTTTGATTACAATTTATTTGGTACATAGGTAGATGAGAAAAATTTGAGTCCACCTTTTTAAAAATTACCTATGAATAATCAATCCCAACCCGAACTACGCGGACTTTGATCACAAAGTATTCGGTACGTACACAACTGTGAAAGGCATGACTCTACTTGTTGAAAAAGATACCTATGGATAACAAATCTCCATCCCACCGAACTACGCGGACTTTGAGCCCAAAATATTAGGTACATAGGCAAGAAAGAAAGGCTCGAGTCCGCCTTTAATAAAAAATACCAATTAATAATCAATCTCCAACCCCAACTACACGGACTTTGATTACAACTTATTTGGTACGTAGGTAGCCGAGAAAAATTTGAGTGCACCATTTTAAAAATTACCTATGAATAATAAATCCCAACCCGAACTACAAGGACTTTGATCACAAAGTATTCGGTACGTACACGAGCCGTGGAAGGCTTGACTCTACTTGTTGAAAAAGATACCTATGGATAACAAATCTCCATCCCACCGAACTACGCGGACTTTGAGCCCAAAATATTAGGTACATAGGCAACAAAGAAAGGCTCGAGTCCGCCTTTAATAAAAAATACCTATTAATAATCAATCTCGAACCCCAACTACACGGACTTTGATTACAACTTATTTGGTACGTAGGTAGCCGAGAAAAATTTGAGTGCACCATTTTAAAAATTACCTATGAATAATAAATCCCAACCTGAACTACAAGGACTTTGATCACAAAGTATTCGGTTCGTACACAAACCGTGAAAGGCTTGACTCTACTTGTTGAAAAAGATACCTATGGATAATCAATCTCCAACCCCAAAATACGAGGACTTTGATCCCAAAGTATTGGGTATGTAGGAAGCCGAGAATTGCTCGAGTCTGCTTTTAAAAGATAATACCTATTAATAATCAATCTCGAACCCCAACTACACGGACTTTGGTTACAAATTATTGGGTACGTAGGTAGCCGAGAAAGATTTGAGTCCACCTTTTTAAAAATTACCTATGAATAATCAATCCCAACCCGAAGTACGCGGACTTTGATCACAAAGTATTCGGTACGTACACAGTTGAAAAAAGGTTCGAGTCGACCTTTTAAAAAAGATACCTATGGATACCAAATTTTCAACCCCGAACTACGCGGACTTTCAGCCCAAAATATTTGGTACATAGACAACAAAGAAAGGGTCGAGTCCGCCTTTAATAAAAAATACCGATTAATAATCAATCTCGAAACCCAACAACACCGACTTTGATTACAATTTGTTTGGTACATAGGGAGATGAGAAAAATTTGAGTCCACCTTTTTAAAAATTACCTATGAATAATCAATCCCAACCCGAACTACGTGGACTTTGATCACAAAGTATTCGGTACGTACACAGCTGTGAAAGGCATGACTCTACTTGTTGAAAAAGATACCTATGGATAACAAATCTCCATCCCACCGAACTACGCGGACTTTGAGCCCAAAATATTAGGTACATAGGCAACAAAGAAAGGCTCGAGTCCGCCTTTAATAAAAAATACCTATTAATAATCAATCTCGAACCCCAACTACACGGACTTTGATTACAACTTATTTGGTACGCAGGTAGCCGAGAAAAATTTGAGTGCCCCATTTTTAAAATTACCTATGAATAATAAATCCCAACCTGAACTACAAGGACTTTGATCACAAAGTATTCGGTACGTACACAAATTGTGAAAGGCTTGACTCTACTTGTTGAAAAAGATACCTATGGATAATAAATCTCCAACCCCAAAATACGAGGACTTTGATCCCAAAGTATTGGGTATGTAGGAAGCCGAGAATGGCTCGAGTCCGCTTTTAAAAGATAATACCTATTAATAATCAATCTCGAACCCCAACTACACGGACTTTGGTTACAAATTATTGGGTACGTAGGTAGCCGAGAAAGATTTGAGTCCACCTTTTTAAAAATTACCTATGAATAATCAATCCCAACCCGAAGTACGCGGACTTTGATCACAAAGTATTCGGTACGTACACGCTGAAAAAAGGTTCGAGTCGACCTTTTAAAAAAGATACCTATGGATACCTAATGTTCAACCCCGAACTACGCGAACTTTCAGCCCAAAATATTGGGTACATAGACAACAAAGAAAGGGTCGAGTCCGCCTTTAATAAAAAATACCGATTAATAATCAATCTCGAACCCCAACAAAACCGACTTTGATTACAATTTATTTGGTACATAGGTAGATGAGAAAAATTTGAGTCCACCTTTTTAAAAATTACCTATGAATAATCAATCCCAACCCGAACTACGCGGACTTTGATTACAAAGTATTCGGTACGTACACAGCTGTGGAAGGCTTGACTCTACTTGTTGAAAAAGATACCTATGGATAACAAATCTCCATCCCACCGAACTACGCGGACTTTGAGCCCAAAATATTAGGTACATAGGCAACAAAGAAAGGCTCGAGTCCGCCTTTAATAAAAAATACCTATTAATAATCAATCTCGAACCCCAACTACACGGACTTTGATTACAACTTATTTGGTACGTAGGTAGCCGAGAAAAATTTGAGTGCACCTTTTTTAAAATTACCTATGAATAATAAATCTCAACCCGAACTACGCGGACTTTGATCATAAAGTATTCGGTACGTACACAACCGTGAAAGGCTTGACTCTACTTGTTGAAAAAGATACCTATGGATAATCAATGTCCAACCCCAAAATACGAGGACTTTGATCCCAAAGTATTGGGTATGTAGGAAGCCGAGAATGGCTCGAGTCCGCTTTTAAAAGATAATACCTATTAATAATCAATCTCGAACCCCAACTACACGGACTTTGGTTACAAATTATTGGGTACGTAGGTAGCCGAGAAAGATTTGAGTCCACCTTTTTAAAAATTACCTATGAATAATCAATCCCAACCCGAAGTACGCGGACTTTGATCACAAAGTATTCGGTACGTACACGCTTGAAAAAAGGTTCGAGTCGACCTTTTAAAAAAGATACCTATGGATACCCAATGTTCAACCCCGAACTACGTGAACTTTCAGCCCAAAATATTGGGTACATAGACAACAAAGAAAGGGTCGAGTCCGCCTTTAATAAAAAATACCGATTAATAATCAATCTCGAACCCCAACAAAACCGACTTTGATTACAATTTATTTGGTACATAGGTAGATGAGAAAAATTTGAGTCCACCTTTTTAAAAATTACCTATGAATAATCAATCCCAACCCGAACTACGCGGACTTTGATCACAAAGTATTCGGTACGTACACAGCTGTGAAAGGCATGACTCTACTTGTTGAAAAAGATACCTATGGATAACAAATCTCCATCCCACCGAACTACGCGGACTTTGAGCCCAAAATATTAGGTACATAGGCAGCCCCCTTTATAAAAAAACCCTTTTTTAATACACCCCCCCCCCCCCCACCCGCTTTTATTACCACTTATTTTGGTCCGGGCCCGAAAAATTTGGTGCCCCTTTTAAAAAATCCCCCAAAAATAAAACCCCACCCGAACTACAGGACTTTGATCACAAAGTATTCGATATGTACACAGCTGTGAAAGGCTTGACTCTACTTGTTGAAAAAGATACCTATGGATAACAAATCTCCATCCCACCGAACTACGCGGACTTTGAGCCCAAAATATTAGGTACATAGGCAACAAAGAAAGGCTCGAGTCCGCCTTTAATAAAAAATACCTATTAATAATCAATCTCGAACCCCAACTACACGGACTTTGATTACAACTTATTTGGTACGTAGGTAGCCGAGAAAAATTTGAGTGCACCATTTTAAAAATTACCTATGAATAATAAATCCCAACCTGAACTACAAGGACTTTGATCACAAAGTATTCGGTACGTACACAGCCGTGAAAGGCTTGACTCTACTTGTTGAAAAAGATACCTATGGATAATCAATCTCCAACCCCAAAATACGAGGACTTTGATCCCAAAGTATTGGGTATGTAGGAAGCCGAGAATGGCTCGAGTCCGCTTTTAAAAGATAATACCTATTAATAATCAATCTCGAACCCCAACTACACGGACTTTGGTTACAAATTATTGGGTACGTAGGTAGCCGAGAAAGATTTGAGTCCACCTTTTTAAAAATTACCTATGAATAATCAATCCCAACCCGAAGTACGCGGACTTTGATCACAAAGTATTCGGTACGTACACGCTGAAAAAAGGTTCGAGTCGACCTTTTAAAAAAGATACCTATGGATACCCAATGTTCAACCCCGAACTACGCGGACTTTCAGCCCAAAATATTGGGTACATAGACAACAAAGAAAGGGTCGAGTCCGCCTTTAATAAAAAATACCGATTAATAATCAATCTCGAACCCCAACAAAACCGACTTTGATTACAATTTATTTGGTACATAGGTAGATGAGAAAAATTTGAGTCCACCTTTTTAAAAATTACCTATGAATAATCAATCCCAACCCGAACTACGCGGACTTTGATCACAAAGTATTCGGTACGTACACAAACTGTGAAAGGCTTGACTCTACTTGTTGAAAAAGATACCTATGGATAACAAATCTCCATCCCACCGAACTACGCGGACTTTGAGCCCAAAATATTAGGTACATAGGCAACAAAGAAAGGCTCGAGTCCGCCTTTAATAAAAAATACCTATTAATAATCAATCTCGAACCCCAACTACACGGACTTTGATTACAACTTATTTGGTACGTAGGTAGCCGAGAAAAATTTGAGTGCACCATTTTTAAAATTACCTATGAATAATAAATCCCAACCTGAACTACAAGGACTTTGATCACAAAGTATTCGGTACGTACACAACTTGTGAAAGGCTTGACTCTACTTGTTGAAAAAGATACCTATGGATAATCAATCTCCAACCCCAAAATACGAGGACTTTGATCCCAAAGTATTGGGTATGTAGGAAGCCGAGAATGGCTCGAGTCCGCTTTTAAAAGATAATACCTATTAATAATCAATCTCGAACCCCAACTACACGGACTTTGGTTACAAATTATTGGGTACGTAGGTAGCCGAGAAAGATTTGAGTCCACCTTTTTAAAAATTACCTATGAATAATCAATCCCAACCCGAAGTACGCGGACTTTGATCACAAAGTATTCGGTACGTACACAGTTGAAAAAAGGTTCGAGTCGACCTTTTAAAAAAGATACCTATGGATACCCAATGTTCAACCCCGAACTACGCGGACTTTCAGCCCAAAATATTTGGTACATAGACAACAAAGAAAGGGTCGAGTCCGCCTTTAATAAAAAATACCGATTAATAATCAATCTCGAACCCCAACAAAACCGACTTTGATTACAATTTATTTGGTACATAGGGAGATGAGAAAAATTTGAGTCCACCTTTTTAAAAATTACCTATGAATAATCAATCCCAACCCGAACTACGCGGACTTTGATCACAAAGTATTCGGTACGTACACAGCTGTGAAAGGCATGACTCTACTTGTTGAAAAAGATACCTATGGATAACAAATCTCCATCCCACCGAACTACGCGGACTTTGAGCCCAAAATATTAGGTACATAGGCAACAAAGAAAGGCTCGAGTCCGCCTTTAATAAAAAATACCTATTAATAATCAATCTCGAACCCCAACTACACGGACTTTGATTACAACTTATTTGGTACGTAGGTAGCCGAGAAAAATTTGAGTGCACCATTTTAAAAATTACCTATGAATAATAAATCCCAACCCGAACTACAAGGACTTTGATCACAAAGTATTCGATATGTACACAAACCGTGAAAGGCTTGACTCTACTTGTTGAAAAAGATACCTATGGATAACAAATCTCCATCCCACCGAACTACGCGGACTTTGAGCCCAAAATATTAGGTACATAGGCAACAAAGAAAGGCTCGAGTCCGTCTTTAATAAAAAATACCTATTAATAATCAATCTCGAACCCCAACTACACGGACTTTGATTACAACTTATTTGGTACGTAGGTAGCCGAGAAAAATTTGAGTGCACCATTTTAAAAATTACCTATGAATAATAAATCCCAACCTGAACTACAAGGACTTTGATCACAAAGTATTCGGTACGTACACAGCTGTGAAAGGCTTGACTCTACTTGTTGAAAAAGATACCTATGGATAATCAATCTCCAACCCCAAAATACGAGGACTTTGATCCCAAAGTATTGGGTATGTAGGAAGCCGAGAATGGCTCGAGTCCGCTTTTAAAAGATAATACCTATTAATAATCAATCTCGAACCCCAACTACACGGACTTTGGTTACAAATTATTGGGTACGTAGGTAGCCGAGAAAGATTTGAGTCCACCTTTTTAAAAATTACCTATGAATAATCAATCCCAACCCGAAGTACGCGGACTTTGATCACAAAGTATTCGGTACGTACACGCTTGAAAAAAGGTTCGAGTCGACCTTTTAAAAAAAGATACCTATGGATACCCAATGTTCAACCCCGAACTACGCGGACTTTCAGCCCAAAATATTTGGTACATAGACAACAAAGAAAGGGTCGAGTCCGCCTTTAATAAAAAATACCGATTAATAATCAATCTCGAACCCCAACAACACCGACTTTGATTACAATTTATTTGGTACATAGGGAGATGAGAAAAATTTGAGTCCACCTTTTTAAAAATTACCTATGAATAATCAATCCCAACCCGAACTACGCGGACTTTGATCACAAAGTATTCGGTACGTACACAGCTGTGAAAGGCATGACTCTACTTGTTGAAAAAGATACCTATGGATAACAAATCTCCATCCCACCGAACTACGCGGACTTTGAGCCCAAAATATTAGGTACATAGGCAACAAAGAAAGGCTCGAGTCCGCCTTTAATAAAAAATACCTATTAATAATCAATCTCGAACCCCAACTACACGGACTTTGATTACAACTTATTTGGTACGTAGGTAGCCGAGAAAAATTTGAGTGCACCATTTTTAAAAATTACCTATGAATAATAAATCCCAACCTGAACTACAAGGACTTTGATCACAAAGTATTCGGTACGTACACGTTGTGAAAGGCTTGACTCTACTTGTTGAAAAAGATACCTATGGATAATCAATCTCCAACCCCAAAATACGAGGACTTTGATCCCAAAGTATTGGGTATGTAGGAAGCCGAGAATGGCTCGAGTCCGCTTTTAAAAGATAATACCTATTAATAATCAATCTCGAACCCCAACTACACGGACTTTGGTTACAAATTATTGGGTACGTAGGTAGCCGAGAAAGATTTGAGTCCACCTTTTTAAAAATTACCTATGAATAATCAATCCCAACCCGAAGTACGCGGACTTTGATCACAAAGTATTCGGTACGTACACAGTTGAAAAAAGGTTCGAGTCGACCTTTTAAAAAAGATACCTATGGATACCCAATGTTCAACCCCGAACTACGCGGACTTTCAGCCCAAAATATTTGGTACATAGACAACAAAGAAAGGGTCGAGTCCGCCTTTAATAAAAAATACCGATTAATAATCAATCTCGAACCCCAACAACACCGACTTTGATTACAATTTATTTGGTACATAGGGAGATGAGAAAAATTTGAGTCCACCTTTTTAAAAATTACCTATGAATAATCAATCCCAACCCGAACTACGCGGACTTTGATCACAAAGTATTCGGTACGTACACGGTTGTGAAAGGCTTGACTCTACTTGTTGAAAAAGATACCTATGGATAACAAATCTCCATCCCACCGAACTACGCGGACTTTGAGCCCAAAATATTAGGTACATAGGCAACAAAGAAAGGCTCGAGTCCGCCTTTAATAAAAAATACCTATTAATAATCAATCTCGAACCCCAACTACACGGACTTTGATTACAACTTATTTGGTACGTAGGTAGCCGAGAAAAATTTGAGTGCACCATTTTAAAAATTACCTATGAATAATAAATCCCAACCTGAACTACAAGGACTTTGATCACAAAGTATTCGGTACGTACACAAACTTGTGAAAGGCTTGACTCTACTTGTTGAAAAAGATACCTATGGATAATCAATCTCCAACCCCAAAATACGAGGACTTTGATCCCAAAGTATTGGGTATGTAGGAAGCCGAGAATGGCTCGAGTCCGCTTTTAAAAGATAATACCTATTAATAATCAATCTCGAACCCCAACTACACGGACTTTGGTTACAAATTATTGGGTACGTAGGTAGCCGAGAAAGATTTGAGTCCACCTTTTTAAAAATTACCTATGAATAATCAATCCCAACCCGAAGTACGCGGACTTTGATCACAAAGTATTCGGTACGTACACGCTTGAAAAAAGGTTCGAGTCGACCTTTTAAAAAAGATACCTATGGATACCCAATGTTCAACCCCGAACTACGCGGACTTTCAGCCCAAAATATTTGGTACATAGACAACAAAGAAAGGGTCGAGTCCGCCTTTAATAAAAAATACCGATTAATAATCAATCTCGAACCCCAACAACACCGACTTTGATTACAATTTATTTGGTACATAGGGAGATGAGAAAAATTTGAGTCCACCTTTTTAAAAATTACCTATGAATAATCAATCCCAACCCGAACTACGCGGACTTTGATCACAAAGTATTCGGTACGTACACACTTGTGAAAGGCATGACTCTACTTGTTGAAAAAGATACCTATGGATAACAAATCTCCATCCCACCGAACTACGCGGACTTTGAGCCCAAAATATTAGGTACATAGGCAACAAAGAAAGGCTCGAGTCCGCCTTTAATAAAAAATACCTATTAATAATCAATCTCGAACCCCAACTACACGGACTTTGATTACAACTTATTTGGTACGTAGGTAGCCGAGAAAAATTTGAGTGCACCATTTTAAAAATTACCTATGAATAATAAATCCCAACCTGAACTACAAGGACTTTGATCACAAAGTATTCGGTACGTACACAGCTGTGAAAGGCTTGACTCTACTTTATGAAAAAGATACCTATGGATAATCAATCTCCAACCCCAAAATACGAGGACTTTGATCCCAAAGTATTGGGTATGTAGGAAGCCGAGAATGGCTCGAGTCCGCTTTTAAAAGATAATACCTATTAATAATCAATCTCGAACCCCAACTACACGGACTTTGGTTACAAATTATTGGGTACGTAGGTAGCCGAGAAAGATTTGAGTCCACCTTTTTAAAAATTACCAATGAATAATCAATCCCAACCCGAAGTACGCGGACTTTGATCACAAAGTATTCGGTACGTACACGCTTGAAAAAAGGTTCGAGTCGACCTTTTAAAAAAGATACCTATGGATACCCAATGTTCAACCCCGAACTACGCGGACTTTCAGCCCAAAATATTTGGTACATAGACAACAAAGAAAGGGTCGAGTCCGCCTTTAATAAAAAATACCGATTAATAATCAATCTCGAACCCCAACAACACCGACTTTGATTACAATTTATTTGGTACATAGGGAGATGAGAAAAATTTGAGTCCACCTTTTTAAAAATTACCTATGAATAATCAATCCCAACCCGAACTACGCGGACTTTGATCACAAAGTATTCGGTACGTACACACTTGTGAAAGGCATGACTCTACTTGTTGAAAAAGATACCTATGGATAACAAATCTCCATCCCACCGAACTACGCGGACTTTGAGCCCAAAATATTAGGTACATAGGCAACAAAGAAAGGCTCGAGTCCGCCTTTAATAAAAAATACCTATTAATAATCAATCTCGAACCCCAACTACACGGACTTTGATTACAACTTATTTGGTACGTAGGTAGCCGAGAAAAATTTGAGTGCACCATTTTAAAAATTACCTATGAATAATAAATCCCAACCTGAACTACAAGGACTTTGATCACAAAGTATTCGGTACGTACACAAACTCGTGAAAGGCTTGACTCTACTTTATTGAAAAAGATACCTATGGATAATCAATCTCCAACCCCAAAATACGAGGACTTTGATCCCAAAGTATTGGGTATGTAGGAAGCCGAGAATGGCTCGAGTCCGCTTTTAAAAGATAATACCTATTAATAATCAATCTCGAACCCCAACTACACGGACTTTGGTTACAAATTATTGGGTACGTAGGTAGCCGAGAAAGATTTGAGTCCACCTTTTTAAAAATTACCTATGAATAATCAATCCCAACCCGAAGTACGCGGACTTTGATCACAAAGTATTCGGTACGTACACAGTTGAAAAAAGGTTCGAGTCGACCTTTTAAAAAAGATACCTATGGATACCCAATGTTCAACCCCGAACTACGCGGACTTTCAGCCCAAAATATTTGGTACATAGACAACAAAGAAAGGGTCGAGTCCGCCTTTAATAAAAAATACCGATTAATAATCAATCTCGAACCCCAACAAAACCGACTTTGATTACAATTTATTTGGTACATAGGGAGATGAGAAAAATTTGAGTCCACCTTTTTAAAAATTACCTATGAATAATCAATCCCAACCCGAACTACGCGGACTTTGATCACAAAGTATTCGGTACGTACACAGCTGTGAAAGGCATGACTCTACTTGTTGAAAAAGATACCTATGGATAACAAATCTCCATCCCACCGAACTACGCGGACTTTGAGCCCAAAATATTAGGTACATAGGCAACAAAGAAAGGCTCGAGTCCGCCTTTAATAAAAAATACCTATTAATAATCAATCTCGAACCCCAACTACACGGACTTTGATTACAACTTATTTGGTACGTAGGTAGCCGAGAAAAATTTGAGTGCACCATTTTAAAAATTACCTATGAATAATAAATCCCAACCTGAACTACAAGGACTTTGATCACAAAGTATTCGGTACGTACACAGTTTGTGAAAGGCTTGACTCTACTTTTTGAAAAAGATACCTATGGATAATCAATCTCCAACCCCAAAATACGAGGACTTTGATCCCAAAGTATTGGGTATGTAGGAAGCCGAGAATGGCTCGAGTCCGCTTTTAAAAGATAATACCTATTAATAATCAATCTCGAACCCCAACTACACGGACTTTGGTTACAAATTATTGGGTACGTAGGTAGCCGAGAAAGATTTGAGTCCACCTTTTTAAAAATTACCTATGAATAATCAATCCCAACCCGAAGTACGCGGACTTTGATCACAAAGTATTCGGTACGTACACAGTTGAAAAAAGGTTCGAGTCGACCTTTTAAAAAAGATACCTATGGATACCCAATGTTCAACCCCGAACTACGCGGACTTTCAGCCCAAAATATTTGGTACATAGACAACAAAGAAAGGGTCGAGTCCGCCTTTAATAAAAAATACCGATTAATAATCAATCTCGAACCCCAACAAAACCGACTTTGATTACAATTTATTTGGTACATAGGGAGATGAGAAAAATTTGAGTCCACCTTTTTAAAAATTACCTATGAATAATCAATCCCAACCCGAACTACGCGGACTTTGATCACAAAGTATTCGGTACGTACACACAACTTGTGAAAGGCATGACTCTACTTGTTGAAAAAGATACCTATGGATAACAAATCTCCATCCCACCGAACTACGCGGACTTTGAGCCCAAAATATTAGGTACATAGGCAACAAAGAAAGGCTCGAGTCCGCCTTTAATAAAAAATACCTATTAATAATCAATCTCGAACCCCAACTACACGGACTTTGATTACAACTTATTTGGTACGTAGGTAGCCGAGAAAAATTTGAGTGCACCATTTTAAAAATTACCTATGAATAATAAATCCCAACCTGAACTACAAGGACTTTGATCACAAAGTATTCGGTACGTACACAATTGGGAAAAAAGGCTTGACTCTACTTTATGAAAAAGATACCTATGGATAATCAATCTCCAACCCCAAAATACGAGGACTTTGATCCCAAAGTATTGGGTATGTAGGAAGCCGAGAATGGCTCGAGTCCGCTTTTAAAAGATAATACCTATTAATAATCAATCTCGAACCCCAACTACACGGACTTTGGTTACAAATTATTGGGTACGTAGGTAGCCGAGAAAGATTTGAGTCCACCTTTTTAAAAATTACCTATGAATAATCAATCCCAACCCGAAGTACGCGGACTTTGATCACAAAGTATTCGGTACGTACACAGTTGAAAAAAGGTTCGAGTCGACCTTTTAAAAAAGATACCTATGGATACCCAATGTTCAACCCCGAACTACGCGGACTTTCAGCCCAAAATATTTGGTACATAGACAACAAAGAAAGGGTCGAGTCCGCCTTTAATAAAAAATACCGATTAATAATCAATCTCGAACCCCAACAACACCGACTTTGATTACAATTTATTTGGTACATAGGGAGATGAGAAAAATTTGAGTCCACCTTTTTAAAAATTACCTATGAATAATCAATCCCAACCCGAACTACGCGGACTTTGATCACAAAGTATTCGGTACGTACACAACCGTGAAAGGCATGACTCTACTTGTTGAAAAAGATACCTATGGATAACAAATCTCCATCCCACCGAACTACGCGGACTTTGAGCCCAAAATATTAGGTACATAGGCAACAAAGAAAGGCTCGAGTCCGCCTTTAATAAAAAATACCTATTAATAATCAATCTCGAACCCCAACTACACGGACTTTGATTACAACTTATTTGGTACGTAGGTAGCCGAGAAAAATTTGAGTGCACCATTTTAAAAATTACCTATGAATAATAAATCCCAACCTGAACTACAAGGACTTTGATCACAAAGTATTCGGTACGTACACAAGTGTGAAAGGCTTGACTCTACTTTTGAAAAAGATACCTATGGATAATCAATCTCCAACCCCAAAATACGAGGACTTTGATCCCAAAGTATTGGGTATGTAGGAAGCCGAGAATGGCTCGAGTCCGCTTTTAAAAGATAATACCTATTAATAATCAATCTCGAACCCCAACTACACGGACTTTGGTTACAAATTATTGGGTACGTAGGTAGCCGAGAAAGATTTGAGTCCACCTTTTTAAAAATTACCTATGAATAATCAATCCCAACCCGAAGTACGCGGACTTTGATCACAAAGTATTCGGTACGTACACGCTTGAAAAAAGGTTCGAGTCGACCTTTTAAAAAAGATACCTATGGATACCCAATGTTCAACCCCGAACTACGCGGACTTTCAGCCCAAAATATTTGGTACATAGACAACAAAGAAAGGGTCGAGTCCGCCTTTAATAAAAAATACCGATTAATAATCAATCTCGAACCCCAACAACACCGACTTTGATTACAATTTATTTGGTACATAGGGAGATGAGAAAAATTTGAGTCCACCTTTTTAAAAATTACCTATGAATAATCAATCCCAACCCGAACTACGCGGACTTTGATCACAAAGTATTCGGTACGTACACACTGTGAAAGGCATGACTCTACTTGTTGAAAAAGATACCTATGGATAACAAATCTCCATCCCACCGAACTACGCGGACTTTGAGCCCAAAATATTAGGTACATAGGCAACAAAGAAAGGCTCGAGTCCGCCTTTAATAAAAAATACCTATTAATAATCAATCTCGAACCCCAACTACACGGACTTTGATTACAACTTATTTGGTACGTAGGTAGCCGAGAAAAATTTGAGTGCACCATTTTTAAAATTACCTATGAATAATAAATCCCAACCTGAACTACAAGGACTTTGATCACAAAGTATTCGGTACGTACACAGTCGTGAAAGGCTTGACTCTACTTTTGAAAAAGATACCTATGGATAATCAATCTCCAACCCCAAAATACGAGGACTTTGATCCCAAAGTATTGGGTATGTAGGAAGCCGAGAATGGCTCGAGTCCGCTTTTAAAAGATAATACCTATTAATAATCAATCTCGAACCCCAACTACACGGACTTTGGTTACAAATTATTGGGTACGTAGGTAGCCGAGAAAGATTTGAGTCCACCTTTTTAAAAATTACCAATGAATAATCAATCCCAACCCGAAGTACGCGGACTTTGATCACAAAGTATTCGGTACGTACACGTTGAAAAAAAGGTTCGAGTCGACCTTTTAAAAAAGATACCTATGGATACCCAATGTTCAACCCCGAACTACGCGGACTTTCATCCCAAAATATTTGGTACATAGACAACAATGAAAGGGTCGAGTCCGCCTTTAATAAAAAATACCGATTAATAATCAATCTCGAACCCCAACAACACCGACTTTGATTACAATTTATTTGGTACATAGGGAGATGAGAAAAATTTGAGTCCACCTTTTTAAAAATTACCTATGAATAATCAATCCCAACCCGAACTACGCGGACTTTGATCACAAAGTATTCGGTACGTACACACTGTGAAAGGCATGACTCTACTTGTTGAAAAAGATACCTATGGATAACAAATCTCCATCCCACCGAACTACGCGGACTTTGAGCCCAAAATATTAGGTACATAGGCAACAAAGAAAGGCTCGAGTCCGCCTTTAATAAAAAATACCTATTAATAATCAATCTCGAACCCCAACTACACGGACTTTGATTACAACTTATTTGGTACGTAGGTAGCCGAGAAAAATTTGAGTGCACCATTTTTAAAATTACCTATGAATAATAAATCCCAACCTGAACTACAAGGACTTTGATCACAAAGTATTCGGTACGTACACAAATGTGAAAGGCTTGACTCTACTTTTGAAAAAGATACCTATGGATAATCAATCTCCAACCCCAAAATACGAGGACTTTGATCCCAAAGTATTGGGTATGTAGGAAGCCGAGAATGGCTCGAGTCCGCTTTTAAAAGATAATACCTATTAATAATCAATCTCGAACCCCAACTACACGGACTTTGGTTACAAATTATTGGGTACGTAGGTAGCCGAGAAAGATTTGAGTCCACCTTTTTAAAAATTACCTATGAATAATCAATCCCAACCCGAAGTACGCGGACTTTGATCACAAAGTATTCGGTACGTACACAGTTGAAAAAAGGTTCGAGTCGACCTTTTAAAAAAGATACCTATGGATACCCAATGTTCAACCCCGAACTACGCGGACTTTCAGCCCAAAATATTTGGTACATAGACAACAAAGAAAGGGTCGAGTCCGCCTTTAATAAAAAATACCGATTAATAATCAATCTCGAACCCCAACAACACCGACTTTGATTACAATTTATTTGGTACATAGGGAGATGAGAAAAATTTGAGTCCACCTTTTTAAAAATTACCTATGAATAATCAATCCCAACCCGAACTACGCGGACTTTGATCACAAAGTATTCGGTACGTACACAGCTGTGAAAGGCATGACTCTACTTGTTGAAAAAGATACCTATGGATAACAAATCTCCATCCCACCGAACTACGCGGACTTTGAGCCCAAAATATTAGGTACATAGGCAACAAAGAAAGGCTCGAGTCCGCCTTTAATAAAAAATACCTATTAATAATCAATCTCGAACCCCAACTACACGGACTTTGATTACAACTTATTTGGTACGTAGGTAGCCGAGAAAAATTTGAGTGCACCATTTTTAAAATTACCTATGAATAATAAATCCCAACCTGAACTACAAGGACTTTGATCACAAAGTATTCGGTACGTACACGAACTGTGAAAGGCTTGACTCTACTTTTGAAAAAGATACCTATGGATAATCAATCTCCAACCCCAAAATACGAGGACTTTGATCCCAAAGTATTGGGTATGTAGGAAGCCGAGAATGGCTCGAGTCCGCTTTTAAAAGATAATACCTATTAATAATCAATCTCGAACCCCAACTACACGGACTTTGGTTACAAATTATTGGGTACGTAGGTAGCCGAGAAAGATTTGAGTCCACCTTTTTAAAAATTACCAATGAATAATCAATCCCAACCCGAAGTACGCGGACTTTGATCACAAAGTATTCGGTACGTACACAGTTGAAAAAAGGTTCGAGTCGACCTTTTAAAAAAGATACCTATGGATACCCAATGTTCAACCCCGAACTACGCGGACTTTCAGCCCAAAATATTTGGTACATAGACAACAAAGAAAGGGTCGAGTCCGCCTTTAATAAAAAATACCGATTAATAATCAATCTCGAACCCCAACAACACCGACTTTGATTACAATTTATTTGGTACATAGGGAGATGAGAAAAATTTGAGTCCACCTTTTTAAAAATTACCTATGAATAATCAATCCCAACCCGAACTACGCGGACTTTGATCACAAAGTATTCGGTACGTACACAACCGTGAAAGGCATGACTCTACTTGTTGAAAAAGATACCTATGGATAACAAATCTCCATCCCACCGAACTACGCGGACTTTGAGCCCAAAATATTAGGTACATAGGCAACAAAGAAAGGCTCGAGTCCGCCTTTAATAAAAAATACCTATTAATAATCAATCTCGAACCCCAACTACACGGACTTTGATTACAACTTATTTGGTACGTAGGTAGCCGAGAAAAATTTGAGTGCACCATTTTAAAAATTACCTATGAATAATAAATCCCAACCTGAACTACAAGGACTTTGATCACAAAGTATTCGGTACGTACACGAGTTGTGAAAGGCTTGACTCTACTTTTTGAAAAAGATACCTATGGATAATCAATCTCCAACCCCAAAATACGAGGACTTTGATCCCAAAGTATTGGGTATGTAGGAAGCCGAGAATGGCTCGAGTCCGCTTTTAAAAGATAATACCTATTAATAATCAATCTCGAACCCCAACTACACGGACTTTGGTTACAAATTATTGGGTACGTAGGTAGCCGAGAAAGATTTGAGTCCACCTTTTTAAAAATTACCTATGAATAATCAATCCCAACCCGAAGTACGCGGACTTTGATCACAAAGTATTCGGTACGTACACAGTTGAAAAAAGGTTCGAGTCGACCTTTTAAAAAAGATACCTATGGATACCCAATGTTCAACCCCGAACTACGCGGACTTTCAGCCCAAAATATTTGGTACATAGACAACAAAGAAAGGGTCGAGTCCGCCTTTAATAAAAAATACCGATTAATAATCAATCTCGAACCCCAACAACACCGACTTTGATTACAATTTATTTGGTACATAGGGAGATGAGAAAAATTTGAGTCCACCTTTTTAAAAATTACCTATGAATAATCAATCCCAACCCGAACTACGCGGACTTTGATCACAAAGTATTCGGTACGTACACAGCTGTGAAAGGCATGACTCTACTTGTTGAAAAAGATACCTATGGATAACAAATCTCCATCCCACCGAACTACGCGGACTTTGAGCCCAAAATATTAGGTACATAGGCAACAAAGAAAGGCTCGAGTCCGCCTTTAATAAAAAATACCTATTAATAATCAATCTCGAACCCCAACTACACGGACTTTGATTACAACTTATTTGGTACGTAGGTAGCCGAGAAAAATTTGAGTGCACCATTTTAAAAATTACCTATGAATAATAAATCCCAACCTGAACTACAAGGACTTTGATCACAAAGTATTCGGTACGTACACAGCTGTGAAAGGCTTGACTCTACTTTTTGAAAAAGATACCTATGGATAATCAATCTCCAACCCCAAAATACGAGGACTTTGATCCCAAAGTATTGGGTATGTAGGAAGCCGAGAATGGCTCGAGTCCGCTTTTAAAAGATAATACCTATTAATAATCAATCTCGAACCCCAACTACACGGACTTTGGTTACAAATTATTGGGTACGTAGGTAGCCGAGAAAGATTTGAGTCCACCTTTTTAAAAATTACCTATGAATAATCAATCCCAACCCGAAGTACGCGGACTTTGATCACAAAGTATTCGGTACGTACACAGTTGAAAAAAGGTTCGAGTCGACCTTTTAAAAAAGATACCTATGGATACCCAATGTTCAACCCCGAACTACGCGGACTTTCAGCCCAAAATATTTGGTACATAGACAACAAAGAAAGGGTCGAGTCCGCCTTTAATAAAAAATACCGATTAATAATCAATCTCGAACCCCAACAACACCGACTTTGATTACAATTTATTTGGTACATAGGGAGATGAGAAAAATTTGAGTCCACCTTTTTAAAAATTACCTATGAATAATCAATCCCAACCCGAACTACGCGGACTTTGATCACAAAGTATTCGGTACGTACACGACTTGTGAAAGGCATGACTCTACTTGTTGAAAAAGATACCTATGGATAACAAATCTCCATCCCACCGAACTACGCGGACTTTGAGCCCAAAATATTAGGTACATAGGCAACAAAGAAAGGCTCGAGTCCGCCTTTAATAAAAAATACCTATTAATAATCAATCTCGAACCCCAACTACACGGACTTTGATTACAACTTATTTGGTACGTAGGTAGCCGAGAAAAATTTGAGTGCACCATTTTTAAAATTACCTATGAATAATAAATCCCAACCTGAACTACAAGGACTTTGATCACAAAGTATTCGGTACGTACACATTGTGAAAGGCTTGACTCTACTTTTTGAAAAAGATACCTATGGATAATCAATCTCCAACCCCAAAATACGAGGACTTTGATCCCAAAGTATTGGGTATGTAGGAAGCCGAGAATGGCTCGAGTCCGCTTTTAAAAGATAATACCTATTAATAATCAATCTCGAACCCCAACTACACGGACTTTGGTTACAAATTATTGGGTACGTAGGTAGCCGAGAAAGATTTGAGTCCACCTTTTTAAAAATTACCTATGAATAATCAATCCCAACCCGAAGTACGCGGACTTTGATCACAAAGTATTCGGTACGTACACAGTTGAAAAAAGGTTCGAGTCGACCTTTTAAAAAAGATACCTATGGATACCCAATGTTCAACCCCGAACTACGCGGACTTTCAGCCCAAAATATTTGGTACATAGACAACAAAGAAAGGGTCGAGTCCGCCTTTAATAAAAAATACCGATTAATAATCAATCTCGAACCCCAACAAAACCGACTTTGATTACAATTTATTTGGTACATAGGTAGATGAGAAAAATTTGAGTCCACCTTTTTAAAAATTACCTATGAATAATCAATCCCAACCCGAACTACGCGGACTTTGATCACAAAGTATTCGGTACGTACACACTTGTGAAAGGCATGACTCTACTTGTTGAAAAAGATACCTATGGATAACAAATCTCCATCCCACCGAACTACGCGGACTTTGAGCCCAAAATATTAGGTACATAGGCAACAAAGAAAGGCTCGAGTCCGCCTTTAATAAAAAATACCTATTAATAATCAATCTCGAACCCCAACTACACGGACTTTGATTACAACTTATTTGGTACGTAGGTAGCCGAGAAAAATTTGAGTGCACCATTTTTAAAATTACCTATGAATAATAAATCCCAACCTGAACTACAAGGACTTTGATCACAAAGTATTCGGTACGTACACGGTTGTGAAAGGCTTGACTCTACTTTTGAAAAAGATACCTATGGATAATCAATCTCCAACCCCAAAATACGAGGACTTTGATCCCAAAGTATTGGGTATGTAGGAAGCCGAGAATGGCTCGAGTCCGCTTTTAAAAGATAATACCTATTAATAATCAATCTCGAACCCCAACTACACGGACTTTGGTTACAAATTATTGGGTACGTAGGTAGCCGAGAAAGATTTGAGTCCACCTTTTTAAAAATTACCTATGAATAATCAATCCCAACCCGAAGTACGCGGACTTTGATCACAAAGTATTCGGTACGTACACGGTTGAAAAAAGGTTCGAGTCGACCTTTTAAAAAAGATACCTATGGATACCCAATGTTCAACCCCGAACTACGCGAACTTTCGGCCCAAAATATTGGGTACATAGACAACAAAGAAAGGGTCGAGTCCGCCTTTAATAAAAAATACCGATTAATAATCAATCTCGAACCCCAACAAAACCGACTTTGATTACAATTTATTTGGTACATAGGTAGATGAGAAAAATTTGAGTCCACCTTTTTAAAAATTACCTATGAATAATCAATCCCAACCCGAACTACGCGGACTTTGATCACAAAGTATTCGGTACGTACACGTATTGTGAAAGGCATGACTCTACTTGTTGAAAAAGATACCTATGGATAACAAATCTCCATCCCACCGAACTACGCGGACTTTGAGCCCAAAATATTAGGTACATAGGCAACAAAGAAAGGCTCGAGTCCGCCTTTAATAAAAAATACCTATTAATAATCAATCTCGAACCCCAACTACACGGACTTTGATTACAACTTATTTGGTACGTAGGTAGCCGAGAAAAATTTGAGTGCACCATTTTTAAAATTACCTATGAATAATAAATCCCAACCTGAACTACAAGGACTTTGATCACAAAGTATTCGGTACGTACACGACTGTGAAAGGCTTGACTCTACTTTTTGAAAAAGATACCTATGGATAATCAATCTCCAACCCCAAAATACGAGGACTTTGATCCCAAAGTATTGGGTATGTAGGAAGCCGAGAATGGCTCGAGTCCGCTTTTAAAAGATAATACCTATTAATAATCAATCTCGAACCCCAACTACACGGACTTTGGTTACAAATTATTGGGTACGTAGGTAGCCGAGAAAGATTTGAGTCCACCTTTTTAAAAATTACCTATGAATAATCAATCCCAACCCGAAGTACGCGGACTTTGATCACAAAGTATTCGGTACGTACACAGTTGAAAAAAGGTTCGAGTCGACCTTTTAAAAAAGATACCTATGGATACCCAATGTTCAACCCCGAACTACGCGAACTTTCAGCCCAAAATATTGGGTACATAGGCAACAAAGAAAGGGTCGAGTCCGCCTTTAATAAAAAATACCGATTAATAATCAATCTCGAACCCCAACAAAACCGACTTTGATTACAATTTATTTGGTACATAGGTAGATGAGAAAAATTTGAGTCCACCTTTTTAAAAATTACCTATGAATAATCAATCCCAACCCGAACTACGCGGACTTTGATCACAAAGTATTCGGTACGTACACAAATTGTGAAAGGCATGACTCTACTTGTTGAAAAAGATACCTATGGATAACAAATCTCCATCCCACCGAACTACGCGGACTTTGAGCCCAAAATATTAGGTACATAGGCAACAAAGAAAGGCTCGAGTCCGCCTTTAATAAAAAATACCTATTAATAATCAATCTCGAACCCCAACTACACGGACTTTGATTACAACTTATTTGGTACGTAGGTAGCCGAGAAAAATTTGAGTGCACCATTTTTAAAATTACCTATGAATAATAAATCCCAACCTGAACTACAAGGACTTTGATCACAAAGTATTCGGTACGTACACAACTGTGAAAGGCTTGACTCTACTTTTTGAAAAAGATACCTATGGATAATCAATCTCCAACCCCAAAATACGAGGACTTTGATCCCAAAGTATTGGGTATGTAGGAAGCCGAGAATGGCTCGAGTCCGCTTTTAAAAGATAATACCTATTAATAATCAATCTCGAACCCCAACTACACGGACTTTGGTTACAAATTATTGGGTACGTAGGTAGCCGAGAAAGATTTGAGTCCACCTTTTTAAAAATTACCTATGAATAATCAATCCCAACCCGAAGTACGCGGACTTTGATCACAAAGTATTCGGTACGTACACGGTTGAAAAAAGGTTCGAGTCGACCTTTTAAAAAAGATACCTATGGATACCCAATGTTCAACCCCGAACTACGCGAACTTTCAGCCCAAAATATTGGGTACATAGACAACAAAGAAAGGGTCGAGTCCGCCTTTAATAAAAAATACCGATTAATAATCAATCTCGAACCCCAACAAAACCGACTTTGATTACAATTTATTTGGTACATAGGTAGATGAGAAAAATTTGAGTCCACCTTTTTAAAAATTACCTATGAATAATCAATCCCAACCCGAACTACGCGGACTTTGATCACAAAGTATTCGGTACGTACACAAACTGTGAAAGGCATGACTCTACTTGTTGAAAAAGATACCTATGGATAACAAATCTCCATCCCACCGAACTACGCGGACTTTGAGCCCAAAATATTAGGTACATAGGCAACAAAGAAAGGCTCGAGTCCGCCTTTAATAAAAAATACCTATTAATAATCAATCTCGAACCCCAACTACACGGACTTTGATTACAACTTATTTGGTACGTAGGTAGCCGAGAAAAATTTGAGTGCACCATTTTTAAAATTACCTATGAATAATAAATCCCAACCTGAACTACAAGGACTTTGATCACAAAGTATTCGGTACGTACACAACTCGTGAAAGGCTTGACTCTACTTTTTGAAAAAGATACCTATGGATAATCAATCTCCAACCCCAAAATACGAGGACTTTGATCCCAAAGTATTGGGTATGTAGGAAGCCGAGAATGGCTCGAGTCCGCTTTTAAAAGATAATACCTATTAATAATCAATCTCGAACCCCAACTACACGGACTTTGGTTACAAATTATTGGGTACGTAGGTAGCCGAGAAAGATTTGAGTCCACCTTTTTAAAAATTACCTATGAATAATCAATCCCAACCCGAAGTACGCGGACTTTGATCACAAAGTATTCGGTACGTACACAGTTGAAAAAAGGTTCGAGTCGACCTTTTAAAAAAGATACCTATGGATACCCAATGTTCAACCCCGAACTACGCGAACTTTCAGCCCAAAATATTGGGTACATAGGCAACAAAGAAAGGGTCGAGTCCGCCTTTAATAAAAAATACCGATTAATAATCAATCTCGAACCCCAACAAAACCGACTTTGATTACAATTTATTTGGTACATAGGTAGATGAGAAAAATTTGAGTCCACCTTTTTAAAAATTACCTATGAATAATCAATCCCAACCCGAACTACGCGGACTTTGATCACAAAGTATTCGGTACGTACACAAACCGTGAAAGGCATGACTCTACTTGTTGAAAAAGATACCTATGGATAACAAATCTCCATCCCACCGAACTACGCGGACTTTGAGCCCAAAATATTAGGTACATAGGCAACAAAGAAAGGCTCGAGTCCGCCTTTAATAAAAAATACCTATTAATAATCAATCTCGAACCCCAACTACACGGACTTTGATTACAACTTATTTGGTACGTAGGTAGCCGAGAAAAATTTGAGTGCACCATTTTTAAAATTACCTATGAATAATAAATCCCAACCTGAACTACAAGGACTTTGATCACAAAGTATTCGGTACGTACACAGCTGTGAAAGGCTTGACTCTACTTTTTGAAAAAGATACCTATGGATAATCAATCTCCAACCCCAAAATACGAGGACTTTGATCCCAAAGTATTGGGTATGTAGGAAGCCGAGAATGGCTCGAGTCCGCTTTTAAAAGATAATACCTATTAATAATCAATCTCGAACCCCAACTACACGGACTTTGGTTACAAATTATTGGGTACGTAGGTAGCCGAGAAAGATTTGAGTCCACCTTTTTAAAAATTACCTATGAATAATCAATCCCAACCCGAAGTACGCGGACTTTGATCACAAAGTATTCGGTACGTACACGCTTGAAAAAAGGTTCGAGTCGACCTTTTAAAAAAGATACCTATGGATACCCAATGTTCAACCCCGAACTACGCGGACTTTCAGCCCAAAATATTTGGTACATAGACAACAAAGAAAGGGTCGAGTCCGCCTTTAATAAAAAATACCGATTAATAATCAATCTCGAACCCCAACAAAACCGACTTTGATTACAATTTATTTGGTACATAGGTAGATGAGAAAAATTTGAGTCCACCTTTTTAAAAATTACCTATGAATAATCAATCCCAACCCGAACTACGCGGACTTTGATCACAAAGTATTCGGTACGTACACACTTGTGAAAGGCATGACTCTACTTGTTGAAAAAGATACCTATGGATAACAAATCTCCATCCCACCGAACTACGCGGACTTTGAGCCCAAAATATTAGGTACATAGGCAACAAAGAAAGGCTCGAGTCCGCCTTTAATAAAAAATACCTATTAATAATCAATCTCGAACCCCAACTACACGGACTTTGATTACAACTTATTTGGTACGTAGGTAGCCGAGAAAAATTTGAGTGCACCATTTTTAAAATTACCTATGAATAATAAATCCCAACCTGAACTACAAGGACTTTGATCACAAAGTATTCGGTACGTACACAAGCTGTGAAAGGCTTGACTCTACTTTTTGAAAAAGATACCTATGGATAATCAATCTCCAACCCCAAAATACGAGGACTTTGATCCCAAAGTATTGGGTATGTAGGAAGCCGAGAATGGCTCGAGTCCGCTTTTAAAAGATAATACCTATTAATAATCAATCTCGAACCCCAACTACACGGACTTTGGTTACAAATTATTGGGTACGTAGGTAGCCGAGAAAGATTTGAGTCCACCTTTTTAAAAATTACCTATGAATAATCAATCCCAACCCGAAGTACGCGGACTTTGATCACAAAGTATTCGGTACGTACACAGTTGAAAAAAGGTTCGAGTCGACCTTTTAAAAAAGATACCTATGGATACCCAATGTTCAACCCCGAACTACGCGGACTTTCAGCCCAAAATATTTGGTACATAGACAACAAAGAAAGGGTCGAGTCCGCCTTTAATAAAAAATACCGATTAATAATCAATCTCGAACCCCAACAAAACCGACTTTGATTACAATTTATTTGGTACATAGGTAGATGAGAAAAATTTGAGTCCACCTTTTTAAAAATTACCTATGAATAATCAATCCCAACCCGAACTACGCGGACTTTGATCACAAAGTATTCGGTACGTACACACAGTGTGAAAGGCATGACTCTACTTGTTGAAAAAGATACCTATGGATAACAAATCTCCATCCCACCGAACTACGCGGACTTTGAGCCCAAAATATTAGGTACATAGGCAACAAAGAAAGGCTCGAGTCCGCCTTTAATAAAAAATACCTATTAATAATCAATCTCGAACCCCAACTACACGGACTTTGATTACAACTTATTTGGTACGTAGGTAGCCGAGAAAAATTTGAGTGCACCATTTTTAAAATTACCTATGAATAATAAATCCCAACCTGAACTACAAGGACTTTGATCACAAAGTATTCGGTACGTACACATACCGTGAAAGGCTTGACTCTACTTTTTGAAAAAGATACCTATGGATAATCAATCTCCAACCCCAAAATACGAGGACTTTGATCCCAAAGTATTGGGTATGTAGGAAGCCGAGAATGGCTCGAGTCCGCTTTTAAAAGATAATACCTATTAATAATCAATCTCGAACCCCAACTACACGGACTTTGGTTACAAATTATTGGGTACGTAGGTAGCCGAGAAAGATTTGAGTCCACCTTTTTAAAAATTACCTATGAATAATCAATCCCAACCCGAAGTACGCGGACTTTGATCACAAAGTATTCGGTACGTACACGGTTGAAAAAAGGTTCGAGTCGACCTTTTAAAAAAGATACCTATGGATACCCAATGTTCAACCCCGAACTACGCGAACTTTCAGCCCAAAATATTGGGTACATAGACAACAAAGAAAGGGTCGAGTCCGCCTTTAATAAAAAATACCGATTAATAATCAATCTCGAACCCCAACAAAACCGACTTTGATTACAATTTATTTGGTACATAGGTAGATGAGAAAAATTTGAGTCCACCTTTTTAAAAATTACCTATGAATAATCAATCCCAACCCGAACTACGCGGACTTTGATCACAAAGTATTCGGTACGTACACAAACTGTGAAAGGCATGACTCTACTTGTTGAAAAAGATACCTATGGATAACAAATCTCCATCCCACCGAACTACGCGGACTTTGAGCCCAAAATATTAGGTACATAGGCAACAAAGAAAGGCTCGAGTCCGCCTTTAATAAAAAATACCTATTAATAATCAATCTCGAACCCCAACTACACGGACTTTGATTACAACTTATTTGGTACGTAGGTAGCCGAGAAAAATTTGAGTGCACCATTTTTAAAATTACCTATGAATAATAAATCCCAACCTGAACTACAAGGACTTTGATCACAAAGTATTCGGTACGTACACAAACTGTGAAAGGCTTGACTCTACTTTTTGAAAAAGATACCTATGGATAATCAATCTCCAACCCCAAAATACGAGGACTTTGATCCCAAAGTATTGGGTATGTAGGAAGCCGAGAATGGCTCGAGTCCGCTTTTAAAAGATAATACCTATTAATAATCAATCTCGAACCCCAACTACACGGACTTTGGTTACAAATTATTGGGTACGTAGGTAGCCGAGAAAGATTTGAGTCCACCTTTTTAAAAATTACCTATGAATAATCAATCCCAACCCGAAGTACGCGGACTTTGATCACAAAGTATTCGGTACGTACACAGTTGAAAAAAGGTTCGAGTCGACCTTTTAAAAAAGATACCTATGGATACCCAATGTTCAACCCCGAACTACGCGAACTTTCAGCCCAAAATATTGGGTACATAGGCAACAAAGAAAGGGTCGAGTCCGCCTTTAATAAAAAATACCGATTAATAATCAATCTCGAACCCCAACAAAACCGACTTTGATTACAATTTATTTGGTACATAGGTAGATGAGAAAAATTTGAGTCCACCTTTTTAAAAATTACCTATGAATAATCAATCCCAACCCGAACTACGCGGACTTTGATCACAAAGTATTCGGTACGTACACAAACTCGTGAAAGGCATGACTCTACTTGTTGAAAAAGATACCTATGGATAACAAATCTCCATCCCACCGAACTACGCGGACTTTGAGCCCAAAATATTAGGTACATAGGCAACAAAGAAAGGCTCGAGTCCGCCTTTAATAAAAAATACCTATTAATAATCAATCTCGAACCCCAACTACACGGACTTTGATTACAACTTATTTGGTACGTAGGTAGCCGAGAAAAATTTGAGTGCACCATTTTTAAAATTACCTATGAATAATAAATCCCAACCTGAACTACAAGGACTTTGATCACAAAGTATTCGGTACGTACACAGTCGTGAAAGGCTTGACTCTACTTTTTGAAAAAGATACCTATGGATAATCAATCTCCAACCCCAAAATACGAGGACTTTGATCCCAAAGTATTGGGTATGTAGGAAGCCGAGAATGGCTCGAGTCCGCTTTTAAAAGATAATACCTATTAATAATCAATCTCGAACCCCAACTACACGGACTTTGGTTACAAATTATTGGGTACGTAGGTAGCCGAGAAAGATTTGAGTCCACCTTTTTAAAAATTACCTATGAATAATCAATCCCAACCCGAAGTACGCGGACTTTGATCACAAAGTATTCGGTACGTACACGCTTGAAAAAAGGTTCGAGTCGACCTTTTAAAAAAGATACCTATGGATACCCAATGTTCAACCCCGAACTACGCGAACTTTCAGCCCAAAATATTGGGTACATAGGCAACAAAGAAAGGGTCGAGTCCGCCTTTAATAAAAAATACCGATTAATAATCAATCTCGAACCCCAACAAAACCGACTTTGATTACAATTTATTTGGTACATAGGTAGATGAGAAAAATTTGAGTCCACCTTTTTAAAAATTACCTATGAATAATCAATCCCAACCCGAACTACGCGGACTTTGATCACAAAGTATTCGGTACGTACACAAACTCGTGAAAGGCATGACTCTACTTGTTGAAAAAGATACCTATGGATAACAAATCTCCATCCCACCGAACTACGCGGACTTTGAGCCCAAAATATTAGGTACATAGGCAACAAAGAAAGGCTCGAGTCCGCCTTTAATAAAAAATACCTATTAATAATCAATCTCGAACCCCAACTACACGGACTTTGATTACAACTTATTTGGTACGTAGGTAGCCGAGAAAAATTTGAGTGCACCATTTTTAAAATTACCTATGAATAATAAATCCCAACCTGAACTACAAGGACTTTGATCACAAAGTATTCGGTACGTACACAAGTTGTGAAAGGCTTGACTCTACTTTTTGAAAAAGATACCTATGGATAATCAATCTCCAACCCCAAAATACGAGGACTTTGATCCCAAAGTATTGGGTATGTAGGAAGCCGAGAATGGCTCGAGTCCGCTTTTAAAAGATAATACCTATTAATAATCAATCTCGAACCCCAACTACACGGACTTTGGTTACAAATTATTGGGTACGTAGGTAGCCGAGAAAGATTTGAGTCCACCTTTTTAAAAATTACCTATGAATAATCAATCCCAACCCGAAGTACGCGGACTTTGATCACAAAGTATTCGGTACGTACACGCTTGAAAAAAGGTTCGAGTCGACCTTTTAAAAAAGATACCTATGGATACCCAATGTTCAACCCCGAACTACGCGAACTTTCAGCCCAAAATATTGGGTACATAGACAACAAAGAAAGGGTCGAGTCCGCCTTTAATAAAAAATACCGATTAATAATCAATCTCGAACCCCAACAAAACCGACTTTGATTACAATTTATTTGGTACATAGGTAGATGAGAAAAATTTGAGTCCACCTTTTTAAAAATTACCTATGAATAATCAATCCCAACCCGAACTACGCGGACTTTGATCACAAAGTATTCGGTACGTACACAAACTCGTGAAAGGCATGACTCTACTTGTTGAAAAAGATACCTATGGATAACAAATCTCCATCCCACCGAACTACGCGGACTTTGAGCCCAAAATATTAGGTACATAGGCAACAAAGAAAGGCTCGAGTCCGCCTTTAATAAAAAATACCTATTAATAATCAATCTCGAACCCCAACTACACGGACTTTGATTACAACTTATTTGGTACGTAGGTAGCCGAGAAAAATTTGAGTGCACCATTTTTAAAATTACCTATGAATAATAAATCCCAACCTGAACTACAAGGACTTTGATCACAAAGTATTCGGTACGTACACAACCGTGAAAGGCTTGACTCTACTTTTTGAAAAAGATACCTATGGATAATCAATCTCCAACCCCAAAATACGAGGACTTTGATCCCAAAGTATTGGGTATGTAGGAAGCCGAGAATGGCTCGAGTCCGCTTTTAAAAGATAATACCTATTAATAATCAATCTCGAACCCCAACTACACGGACTTTGGTTACAAATTATTGGGTACGTAGGTAGCCGAGAAAGATTTGAGTCCACCTTTTTAAAAATTACCTATGAATAATCAATCCCAACCCGAAGTACGCGGACTTTGATCACAAAGTATTCGGTACGTACACAGTTGAAAAAAGGTTCGAGTCGACCTTTTAAAAAAGATACCTATGGATACCCAATGTTCAACCCCGAACTACGCGAACTTTCAGCCCAAAATATTGGGTACATAGGCAACAAAGAAAGGGTCGAGTCCGCCTTTAATAAAAAATACCGATTAATAATCAATCTCGAACCCCAACAAAACCGACTTTGATTACAATTTATTTGGTACATAGGTAGATGAGAAAAATTTGAGTCCACCTTTTTAAAAATTACCTATGAATAATCAATCCCAACCCGAACTACGCGGACTTTGATCACAAAGTATTCGGTACGTACACATCTGTGAAAGGCATGACTCTACTTGTTGAAAAAGATACCTATGGATAACAAATCTCCATCCCACCGAACTACGCGGACTTTGAGCCCAAAATATTAGGTACATAGGCAACAAAGAAAGGCTCGAGTCCGCCTTTAATAAAAAATACCTATTAATAATCAATCTCGAACCCCAACTACACG
Source organism: Linum usitatissimum (assembly GCA_030674075.2). Classification (NCBI taxonomy): domain Eukaryota; kingdom Viridiplantae; phylum Streptophyta; class Magnoliopsida; order Malpighiales; family Linaceae; genus Linum; species Linum usitatissimum. Next base: position 43,372 of record JAUJYP020000496.1, on the reverse strand, counting down.
GACTTTGATTACAACTTATTTGGTACGTAGGTAGCCGAGAAAAATTTGAGTGCACCATTTTTAAAATTACCTATGAATAATAAATCCCAACCTGAACTACAAGGACTTTGATCACAAAGTATTCGGTACGTACACAAGTACCGTGAAAGGCTTGACTCTACTTTTTGAAAAAGATACCTATGGATAATCAATCTCCAACCCCAAAATACGAGGACTTTGATCCCAAAGTATTGGGTATGTAGGAAGCCGAGAATGGCTCGAGTCCGCTTTTAAAAGATAATACCTATTAATAATCAATCTCGAACCCCAACTACACGGACTTTGGTTACAAATTATTGGGTACGTAGGTAGCCGAGAAAGATTTGAGTCCACCTTTTTAAAAATTACCTATGAATAATCAATCCCAACCCGAAGTACGCGGACTTTGATCACAAAGTATTCGGTACGTACACGCTTGAAAAAAGGTTCGAGTCGACCTTTTAAAAAAGATACCTATGGATACCCAATGTTCAACCCCGAACTACGCGAACTTTCAGCCCAAAATATTGGGTACATAGACAACAAAGAAAGGGTCGAGTCCGCCTTTAATAAAAAATACCGATTAATAATCAATCTCGAACCCCAACAAAACCGACTTTGATTACAATTTATTTGGTACATAGGTAGATGAGAAAAATTTGAGTCCACCTTTTTAAAAATTACCTATGAATAATCAATCCCAACCCGAACTACGCGGACTTTGATCACAAAGTATTCGGTACGTACACGAACTGTGAAAGGCATGACTCTACTTGTTGAAAAAGATACCTATGGATAACAAATCTCCATCCCACCGAACTACGCGGACTTTGAGCCCAAAATATTAGGTACATAGGCAACAAAGAAAGGCTCGAGTCCGCCTTTAATAAAAAATACCTATTAATAATCAATCTCGAACCCCAACTACACGGACTTTGATTACAACTTATTTGGTACGTAGGTAGCCGAGAAAAATTTGAGTGCACCATTTTTAAAATTACCTATGAATAATAAATCCCAACCTGAACTACAAGGACTTTGATCACAAAGTATTCGGTACGTACACAATTCGTGAAAGGCTTGACTCTACTTGTTGAAAAAGATACCTATGGATAATCAATCTCCAACCCCAAAATACGAGGACTTTGATCCCAAAGTATTGGGTATGTAGGAAGCCGAGAATGGCTCGAGTCCGCTTTTAAAAGATAATACCTATTAATAATCAATCTCGAACCCCAACTACACGGACTTTGGTTACAAATTATTGGGTACGTAGGTAGCCGAGAAAGATTTGAGTCCACCTTTTTAAAAATTACCTATGAATAATCAATCCCAACCCGAAGTACGCGGACTTTGATCACAAAGTATTCGGTACGTACACGGTTGAAAAAAGGTTCGAGTCGACCTTTTAAAAAAGATACCTATGGATACCCAATGTTCAACCCCGAACTACGCGAACTTTCAGCCCAAAATATTGGGTACATAGACAACAAAGAAAGGGTCGAGTCCGCCTTTAATAAAAAATACCGATTAATAATCAATCTCGAACCCCAACAAAACCGACTTTGATTACAATTTATTTGGTACATAGGTAGATGAGAAAAATTTGAGTCCACCTTTTTAAAAATTACCTATGAATAATCAATCCCAACCCGAACTACGCGGACTTTGATCACAAAGTATTCGGTACGTACACAAACTGTGAAAGGCATGACTCTACTTGTTGAAAAAGATACCTATGGATAACAAATCTCCATCCCACCGAACTACGCGGACTTTGAGCCCAAAATATTAGGTACATAGGCAACAAAGAAAGGCTCGAGTCCGCCTTTAATAAAAAATACCTATTAATAATCAATCTCGAACCCCAACTACACGGACTTTGATTACAACTTATTTGGTACGTAGGTAGCCGAGAAAAATTTGAGTGCACCATTTTTAAAATTACCTATGAATAATAAATCCCAACCTGAACTACAAGGACTTTGATCACAAAGTATTCGGTACGTACACAAACTGTGAAAGGCTTGACTCTACTTGTTGAAAAAGATACCTATGGATAATCAATCTCCAACCCCAAAATACGAGGACTTTCATCCCAAAGTATTGGGTATGTAGGAAGCCGAGAATGGCTCGAGTCCGCTTTCAAAATATAATACCTATTAATAATCAATCTCGAACCCCAACTACACGGACTTTGATTACAAGTTATTGGGTACGTAGGTAGCCGAGAAAGATTTGAGTCCACCTTTTTAAAAATTACCTATGAATAATCAATCCCAACCCGAAGTACGCGGACTTTGATCACAAAGTATTCGGTACGTACACGGTTGAAAAAAGGTTCGAGTCGACCTTTTAAAAAAGATACCTATGGATACCCAATGTTCAACCCCGAACTACGCGAACTTTCAGCCCAAAATATTGGGTACATAGACAACAAAGAAAGGGTCGAGTCCGCCTTTAATAAAAAATACCGATTAATAATCAATCTCGAACCCCAACAAAACCGACTTTGATTACAATTTATTTGGTACATAGGTAGATGAGAAAAATTTGAGTCCACCTTTTTAAAAATTACCTATGAATAATCAATCCCAACCCGAACTACGCGGACTTTGATCACAAAGTATTCGGTACGTACACACTCGTGAAAGGCATGACTCTACTTGTTGAAAAAGATACCTATGGATAACAAATCTCCATCCCACCGAACTACGCGGACTTTGAGCCCAAAATATTAGGTACATAGGCAACAAAGAAAGGCTCGAGTCCGCCTTTAATAAAAAATACCTATTAATAATCAATCTCGAACCCCAACTACACGGACTTTGATTACAACTTATTTGGTACGTAGGTAGCCGAGAAAAATTTGAGTGCACCATTTTTAAAATTACCTATGAATAATAAATCCCAACCTGAACTACAAGGACTTTGATCACAAAGTATTCGGTACGTACACACCGTGAAAGGCTTGACTCTACTTGTTGAAAAAGATACCTATGGATAATCAATCTCCAACCCCAAAATACGAGGACTTTGATCCCAAAGTATTGGGTATGTAGGAAGCCGAGAATGGCTCGAGTCCGCTTTTAAAAGATAATACCTATTAATAATCAATCTCGAACCCCAACTACACGGACTTTGGTTACAAATTATTGGGTACGTAGGTAGCCGAGAAAGATTTGAGTCCACCTTTTTAAAAATTACCTATGAATAATCAATCCCAACCCGAAGTACGCGGACTTTGATCACAAAGTATTCGGTACGTACACGTTGAAAAAAGGTTCGAGTCGACCTTTTAAAAAAGATACCTATGGATACCCAATGTTCAACCCCGAACTACGCGAACTTTCAGCCCAAAATATTGGGTACATAGACAACAAAGAAAGGGTCGAGTCCGCCTTTAATAAAAAATACCGATTAATAATCAATCTCGAACCCCAACAAAACCGACTTTGATTACAATTTATTTGGTACATAGGTAGATGAGAAAAATTTGAGTCCACCTTTTTAAAAATTACCTATGAATAATCAATCCCAACCCGAACTACGCGGACTTTGATCACAAAGTATTCGGTACGTACACGTATGTGAAAGGCATGACTCTACTTGTTGAAAAAGATACCTATGGATAACAAATCTCCATCCCACCGAACTACGCGGACTTTGAGCCCAAAATATTAGGTACATAGGCAACAAAGAAAGGCTCGAGTCCGCCTTTAATAAAAAATACCTATTAATAATCAATCTCGAACCCCAACTACACGGACTTTGATTACAACTTATTTGGTACGTAGGTAGCCGAGAAAAATTTGAGTGCACCATTTTTAAAATTACCTATGAATAATAAATCCCAACCTGAACTACAAGGACTTTGATCACAAAGTATTCGGTACGTACACAGTTGTGAAAGGCTTGACTCTACTTGTTGAAAAAGATACCTATGGATAATCAATCTCCAACCCCAAAATACGAGGACTTTCATCCCAAAGTATTGGATATGTAGGAAGCCGAGAATGGCTCGAGTCCGCTTTCAAAATATAATACCTATTAATAATCAATCTCGAACCCCAACTACACGGACTTTGATTACAAGTTATTGGGTACGTAGGTAGCCGAGAAAGATTTGAGTCCACCTTTTTAAAAATTACCTATGAATAATCAATCCCAACCCGAAGTACGCGGACTTTGATCACAAAGTATTCGGTACGTACACAGTTGAAAAAAGGTTCGAGTCGACCTTTTAAAAAAGATACCTATGGATACCCAATGTTCAACCCCGAACTACGCGAACTTTCAGCCCAAAATATTGGGTACATAGACAACAAAGAAAGGGTCGAGTCCGCCTTTAATAAAAAATACCGATTAATAATCAATCTCGAACCCCAACAAAACCGACTTTGATTACAATTTATTTGGTACATAGGTAGATGAGAAAAATTTGAGTCCACCTTTTTAAAAATTACCTATGAATAATCAATCCCAACCCGAACTACGCGGACTTTGATCACAAAGTATTCGGTACGTACACAATTGTGAAAGGCATGACTCTACTTGTTGAAAAAGATACCTATGGATAACAAATCTCCATCCCACCGAACTACGCGGACTTTGAGCCCAAAATATTAGGTACATAGGCAACAAAGAAAGGCTCGAGTCCGCCTTTAATAAAAAATACCTATTAATAATCAATCTCGAACCCCAACTACACGGACTTTGATTACAACTTATTTGGTACGTAGGTAGCCGAGAAAAATTTGAGTGCACCATTTTTAAAATTACCTATGAATAATAAATCCCAACCTGAACTACAAGGACTTTGATCACAAAGTATTCGGTACGTACACACCGTGAAAGGCTTGACTCTACTTGTTGAAAAAGATACCTATGGATAATCAATCTCCAACCCCAAAATACGAGGACTTTCATCCCAAAGTATTGGGTATGTAGGAAGCCGAGAATGGCTCGAGTCCGCTTTTAAAAGATAATACCTATTAATAATCAATCTCGAACCCCAACTACACGGACTTTGGTTACAAATTATTGGGTACGTAGGTAGCCGAGAAAGATTTGAGTCCACCTTTTTAAAAATTACCTATGAATAATCAATCCCAACCCGAAGTACGCGGACTTTGATCACAAAGTATTCGGTACGTACACGGTTGAAAAAAGGTTCGAGTCGACCTTTTAAAAAAGATACCTATGGATACCCAATGTTCAACCCCGAACTACGCGAACTTTCAGCCCAAAATATTGGGTACATAGACAACAAAGAAAGGGTCGAGTCCGCCTTTAATAAAAAATACCGATTAATAATCAATCTCGAACCCCAACAAAACCGACTTTGATTACAATTTATTTGGTACATAGGTAGATGAGAAAAATTTGAGTCCACCTTTTTAAAAATTACCTATGAATAATCAATCCCAACCCGAACTACGCGGACTTTGATCACAAAGTATTCGGTACGTACACAAACTCGTGAAAGGCATGACTCTACTTGTTGAAAAAGATACCTATGGATAACAAATCTCCATCCCACCGAACTACGCGGACTTTGAGCCCAAAATATTAGGTACATAGGCAACAAAGAAAGGCTCGAGTCCGCCTTTAATAAAAAATACCTATTAATAATCAATCTCGAACCCCAACTACACGGACTTTGATTACAACTTATTTGGTACGTAGGTAGCCGAGAAAAATTTGAGTGCACCATTTTTAAAATTACCTATGAATAATAAATCCCAACCTGAACTACAAGGACTTTGATCACAAAGTATTCGGTACGTACACACCTGTGAAAGGCTTGACTCTACTTGTTGAAAAAGATACCTATGGATAATCAATCTCCAACCCCAAAATACGAGGACTTTCATCCCAAAGTATTGGGTATGTAGGAAGCCGAGAATGGCTCGAGTCCGCTTTCAAAAGATAATACCTATTAATAATCAATCTCGAACCCCAACTACACGGACTTTGGTTACAAGTTATTGGGTACGTAGGTAGCCGAGAAAGATTTGAGTCCACCTTTTTAAAAATTACCTATGAATAATCAATCCCAACCCGAAGTACGCGGACTTTGATCACAAAGTATTCGGTACGTACACGGTTGAAAAAAGGTTCGAGTCGACCTTTTAAAAAAGATACCTATGGATACCCAATGTTCAACCCCGAACTACGCGAACTTTCAGCCCAAAATATTGGGTACATAGACAACAAAGAAAGGGTCGAGTCCGCCTTTAATAAAAAATACCGATTAATAATCAATCTCGAACCCCAACAAAACCGACTTTGATTACAATTTATTTGGTACATAGGTAGATGAGAAAAATTTGAGTCCACCTTTTTAAAAATTACCTATGAATAATCAATCCCAACCCGAACTACGCGGACTTTGATCACAAAGTATTCGGTACGTACACAAATTGTGAAAGGCATGACTCTACTTGTTGAAAAAGATACCTATGGATAACAAATCTCCATCCCACCGAACTACGCGGACTTTGAGCCCAAAATATTAGGTACATAGGCAACAAAGAAAGGCTCGAGTCCGCCTTTAATAAAAAATACCTATTAATAATCAATCTCGAACCCCAACTACACGGACTTTGATTACAACTTATTTGGTACGTAGGTAGCCGAGAAAAATTTGAGTGCACCATTTTTAAAATTACCTATGAATAATAAATCCCAACCTGAACTACAAGGACTTTGATCACAAAGTATTCGGTACGTACACAGCGTGAAAGGCTTGACTCTACTTGTTGAAAAAGATACCTATGGATAATCAATCTCCAACCCCAAAATACGAGGACTTTCATCCCAAAGTATTGGGTATGTAGGAAGCCGAGAATGGCTCGAGTCCGCTTTTAAAAGATAATACCTATTAATAATCAATCTCGAACCCCAACTACACGGACTTTGGTTACAAATTATTGGGTACGTAGGTAGCCGAGAAAGATTTGAGTCCACCTTTTTAAAAATTACCTATGAATAATCAATCCCAACCCGAAGTACGCGGACTTTGATCACAAAGTATTCGGTACGTACACGCTGAAAAAAGGTTCGAGTCGACCTTTTAAAAAAGATACCTATGGATACCCAATGTTCAACCCCGAACTACGCGAACTTTCAGCCCAAAATATTGGGTACATAGACAACAAAGAAAGGGTCGAGTCCGCCTTTAATAAAAAATACCGATTAATAATCAATCTCGAACCCCAACAAAACCGACTTTGATTACAATTTATTTGGTACATAGGTAGATGAGAAAAATTTGAGTCCACCTTTTTAAAAATTACCTATGAATAATCAATCCCAACCCGAACTACGCGGACTTTGATCACAAAGTATTCGGTACGTACACAACCGTGAAAGGCATGACTCTACTTGTTGAAAAAGATACCTATGGATAACAAATCTCCATCCCACCGAACTACGCGGACTTTGAGCCCAAAATATTAGGTACATAGGCAACAAAGAAAGGCTCGAGTCCGCCTTTAATAAAAAATACCTATTAATAATCAATCTCGAACCCCAACTACACGGACTTTGATTACAACTTATTTGGTACGTAGGTAGCCGAGAAAAATTTGAGTGCACCATTTTTAAAATTACCTATGAATAATAAATCCCAACCTGAACTACAAGGACTTTGATCACAAAGTATTCGGTACGTACACACCGTGAAAGGCTTGACTCTACTTGTTGAAAAAGATACCTATGGATAATCAATCTCCAACCCCAAAATACGAGGACTTTCATCCCAAAGTATTGGATATGTAGGAAGCCGAGAATGGCTCGAGTCCGCTTTCAAAATATAATACCTATTAATAATCAATCTCGAACCCCAACTACACGGACTTTGATTACAAGTTATTGGGTACGTAGGTAGCCGAGAAAGATTTGAGTCCACCTTTTTAAAAATTACCTTTGAATAATCAATCCCAACCCGAAGTACGCGGACTTTGATCACAAAGTATTCGGTACGTACACAGTTGAAAAAAGGTTCGAGTCGACCTTTTAAAAAAGATACCTATGGATACCCAATGTTCAACCCCGAACTACGCGAACTTTCAGCCCAAAATATTGGGTACATAGACAACAAAGAAAGGGTCGAGTCCGCCTTTAATAAAAAATACCGATTAATAATCAATCTCGAACCCCAACAAAACCGACTTTGATTACAATTTATTTGGTACATAGGTAGATGAGAAAAATTTGAGTCCACCTTTTTAAAAATTACCTATGAATAATCAATCCCAACCCGAACTACGCGGACTTTGATCACAAAGTATTCGGTACGTACACAATTGTGAAAGGCATGACTCTACTTGTTGAAAAAGATACCTATGGATAACAAATCTCCATCCCACCGAACTACGCGGACTTTGAGCCCAAAATATTAGGTACATAGGCAACAAAGAAAGGCTCGAGTCCGCCTTTAATAAAAAATACCTATTAATAATCAATCTCGAACCCCAACTACACGGACTTTGATTACAACTTATTTGGTACGTAGGTAGCCGAGAAAAATTTGAGTGCACCATTTTTAAAATTACCTATGAATAATAAATCCCAACCTGAACTACAAGGACTTTGATCACAAAGTATTCGGTACGTACACACCGTGAAAGGCTTGACTCTACTTGTTGAAAAAGATACCTATGGATAATCAATCTCCAACCCCAAAATACGAGGACTTTCATCCCAAAGTATTGGGTATGTAGGAAGCCGAGAATGGCTCGAGTCCGCTTTTAAAAGATAATACCTATTAATAATCAATCTCGAACCCCAACTACACGGACTTTGATTACAAATTATTGGGTACGTAGGTAGCCGAGAAAGATTTGAGTCCACCTTTTTAAAAATTACCTATGAATAATCAATCCCAACCCGAAGTACGCGGACTTTGATCACAAAGTATTCGGTACGTACACAGTTGAAAAAAGGTTCGAGTCGACCTTTTAAAAAAGATACCTATGGATACCCAATGTTCAACCCCGAACTACGCGGACTTTCAGCCCAAAATATTGGGTACATAGACAACAAAGAAAGGGTCGAGTCCGCCTTTAATAAAAAATACCGATTAATAATCAATCTCGAACCCCAACAACACCGACTTTGATTACAATTTATTTGGTACATAGGTAGATGAGAAAAAATTTGAGTCCACCTTTTTAAAAATTACCTATGAATAATCAATCCCAACCCGAACTACGCGGACTTTGATCACAAAGTATTCGGTACGTACACGGTTCGTGAAAGGCATGACTCTACTTGTTGAAAAAGATACCTATGGATAACAAATCTCCATCCCACCGAACTACGCGGACTTTGAGCCCAAAATATTAGGTACATAGGCAACAAAGAAAGGCTCGAGTCCGCCTTTAATAAAAAATACCTATTAATAATCAATCTCGAACCCCAACTACACGGACTTTGATTACAACTTATTTGGTACGTAGGTAGCCGAGAAAAATTTGAGTGCACCATTTTTAAAATTACCTATGAATAATAAATCCCAACATGAACTACAAGGACTTTGATCACAAAGTATTCGGTACGTACACGGCTAGCAAAGAAAGGCTTGACTCTACTTGTTGAAAAAGATACCTATGGATAATCAATCTCCAACCCCAAAATACGAGGACTTTCATCCCAAAGTATTGGGTATGTAGGAAGCCGAGAATGGCTCGAGTCCGCTTTTAAAAGATAATACCTATTAATAATCAATCTCGAACCCCAACTACACGGACTTTGATTACAAATTATTGGGTACGTAGGTAGCCGAGAAAGATTTGAGTCCACCTTTTTAAAAATTACCTTTGAATAATCAATCCCAACCCGAAGTACGCGGACTTTGATCACAAAGTATTCGGTACGTACACGGTTGAAAAAAGGTTCGAGTCGACCTTTTAAAAAAGATACCTATGGATACCCAATGTTCAACCCCGAACTACGCGGACTTTCAGCCCAAAATATTGGGTACATAGACAACAAAGAAAGGGTCGAGTCCGCCTTTAATAAAAAATACCGATTAATAATCAATCTCGAACCCCAACAACACCGACTTTGATTACAATTTATTTGGTACATAGGTAGATGAGAAAAATTTGAGTCCACCTTTTTAAAAATTACCTATGAATAATCAATCCCAACCCGAACTACGCGGACTTTGATCACAAAGTATTCGGTACGTACACAGCTGTGAAAGGCATGACTCTACTTGTTGAAAAAGATACCTATGGATAACAAATCTCCATCCCACCGAACTACGCGGACTTTGAGCCCAAAATATTAGGTACATAGGCAACAAAGAAAGGCTCGAGTCCGCCTTTAATAAAAAATACCTATTAATAATCAATCTCGAACCCCAACTACACGGACTTTGATTACAACTTATTTGGTACGTAGGTAGCCGAGAAAAATTTGAGTGCACCATTTTTTAAAATTACCTATGAATAATAAATCCCAACCTGAACTACAAGGACTTTGATCACAAAGTATTCGGTACGTACACAGCTGTGAAAGGCTTGACTCTACTTGTTGAAAAAGATACCTATGGATAATCAATCTCCAACCCCAAAATACGAGGACTTTCATCCCAAAGTATTGGGTATGTAGGAAGCCGAGAATGGCTCGAGTCCGCTTTTAAAAGATAATACCTATTAATAATCAATCTCGAACCCCAACTACACGGACTTTGATTACAAATTATTGGGTACGTAGGTAGCCGAGAAAGATTTGAGTCCACCTTTTTAAAAATTACCTTTGAATAATCAATCCCAACCCGAAGTACGCGGACTTTGATCACAAAGTATTCGGTACGTACACGATTGAAAAAAGGTTCGAGTCGACCTTTTAAAAAAGATACCTATGGATACCCAATGTTCAACCCCGAACTACGCGGACTTTCGGCCCAAAATATTGGGTACATAGACAACAAAGAAAGGGTCGAGTCCGCCTTTAATAAAAAATATCGATTAATAATCAATCTCGAACCCCAACAACACCGACTTTGATTACAATTTATTTGGTACATAGGTAGATGAGAAAAATTTGAGTCCACCTTTTTAAAAATTACCTATGAATAATCAATCCCAACCCGAACTACGCGGACTTTGATCACAAAGTATTCGGTACGTACACGGTTGTGAAAGGCATGACTCTACTTGTTGAAAAAAGATACCTATGGATAACAAATCTCCAACCCGCCGAACTACGCGGACTTTGAGCCCAAAATATTGGGTACATAGGCAACAAAGAAAGGCTCGAGTCCACCTTTAATAAAAAATACCTATTAATAATCAATCTCGAACCCCAACTACACGGACTTTGATTACAACTTATTTGGTACGTAGGTAGCCGAGAAAAATTTGAGTCCACCTTTTTAAAATTACCTATGAATAATCAATCCCAACCTGAACTACGCGGACTTTGATCACAAAGTATTCGGTACGTACATGCCTGTGAAAGGCTTGACTCTACTTGTTGAAAAAGATACCTATGGATAATCAATCTCCAACCCCAAAATACGAGGACTTTGATCCCAAAGTATTGGGTATGTAGGAAACCGAGAATGGCTCGAGTCCGCTTTCAAAAGATAATACCTATTAATAATCAATCTCGAACCCCAACTACACGGACTTTGATTACAAATTATTGGGTACGTAGGTAGCCGAGAAAGATTTGAGTCCACCTTTTTAAAAATTACCTTTGAATAATCAATCCCAACCCGAAGTACGCGGACTTTGATCACAAAGTATTCGGTACGTACACAGTTGAAAAAAGGCTCGAGTCGACCTTTTAAAAAAGATACCTATGGATACCCAATGTTCAACCCCGAACTACGCGGACTTTCAGCCCAAAATATTGGGTACATAGGCAACAAAGAAAGGCTCCAGTCCGCCTTTAATAAAAAATACCTATTAATAATCAATCTCGAACCCCAACTACACCGACTTTGATTACAATTTATTTGGTACTAGGTAGATGAGAAAAATTTGAGTCCACCTTTTTAAAAATTACCTATGAATAATCAATCCCAACCCGAACTACGCGGACTTTGATCACAAAGTATTCGGTACGTACATACTGTGAAAGGCATGACTCTACTTGTTGAAAAAGATACCTATGGATAACAAATCTCCAACCCGCCGAACTACGCGGACTTTGAGCCCAAAATATTAGGTACATAGGCAACAAAGAAAGGCTCGAGTCCGCCTTTAATAAAAAATACCTATTAATAATCAATCTCGAACCCCAACAACACGGACTTTGATTACAACTTATTTGGTACGTAGGTAGCCGAGAAAAATTTGAGTCCACCTTTTTAAAATTACCTATGAATAATCAATCCCAACCCGAACTACGCGGACTTTGATCACAAAGTATTCGGTACGTACACAAGTGTGAAAGGCTTGACTCTACTTGTTGAAAAAGATACCTATGGATAATCAATCTCCAACCCCAAAATACGAGGACTTTGATCCCAAAGTATTGGGTATGTAGGAAGCCGAGAATGGCTCGAGTCCACTTTTAAAAAGATAATACCTATTAATAATCAATCTCGAACCCCAACTACACGGACTTTGATTACAAATTATTGGGTACGTAGGTAGCCGAGAAAAAATTTGAGTCCACCTTTTTAAAAATTACCTTTGAATAATCAATCCCAACCCGAAGTACGCGGACTTTGATCACAAAGTATTCGGTACGTACACGATTGAAAAAAGGCTCGAGTCGACCTTTTAAAAAAGATACCTATGGATACCCAATGTTCAACCCCGAACTACGCGGACTTTCAGCCCAAAATATTGGGTACATAGGCAACAAAGAAAGGCTCGAGTCCACCTTTAATAAAAAATACCGATTAACAATCAATCTCGAACCCCAACAACACCGACTTTGATTACAATTTATTTGGTACATAGGTAGATGAGAAAAATTTGAGTCCACCTTTTTAAAAATTACCTATGAATAATCAATCCCAACCCGAACTACGCGGACTTTGATCACAAAGTATTCGGTACGTACACAGCTGTGAAAGGCTTGACTCGACATGTTGAAAAAGATACCTATGGATAACCAATCTCCAACCCGCCGAACTACGCGGACTTTGAGCCCAAAATATTGGGTACATAGGCAACAAAGAAAGGCTCGAGTCCGCCTTTAATAAAAAATACCTATTAATAATCAATCTCGAACCCCAACTACACGGACTTTGATTACAACTTATTTGGTACGTAGGTAGCCGAGAAAAATTTGAGTCCACCTTTTTTAAAATTACCTATGAATAATCAATCCCAACCCGAACTACGCGGACTTTGATCACAAAGTATTCGGTACGTACACAGCTGTGAAAGGCTTGACTCTACTTGTTGAAAAAGATACCTATGGATAATCAATCTCCAACCCCAAAATACGAGGACTTTGATCCCAAAGTATTGGGTATGTAGGAAACAGAGAATGGCTCGAGTCCACTTTTAAAAGATAATACCTATTAATAATCAATCTCGAACCCCAGCTACACGGACTTTGATTACAAATTATTGGGTACGTAGGTAGCCGAGAAAGATTTGAGTCCACCTTTTTAAAATTACCTTTGAATAATCAATCCCAACCCGAAGTACGCGGACTTTGATCACAAAGTATTCGGTACGTACACAGTTGAAAAAAGGCTCGAGTCGACCTTTTAAAAAAGATACCTATGGATACCCAATGTTCAACCCCGAACTACGCGGACTTTCAGCCCAAAATATTGGGTACATAGGCAACAAAGAAAGGCTCGAGTCCTCCTTTAATAAAAAATACCTATTAATAATCAATCTCGAACCCCAACTACACCGACTTTGATTACAATTTATTTGGTACGTAGGTAGCCGAGAAAAATTTGAGTCCACCTTTTTTTAAACTTACCTATGAATAATCAATCCCAACCCGAACTACGCGGACTTTGATCACAAAGAATTCGATACGTACACGAGCTGTGAAAGGCTTGACTCTACTTGTTGAAAAAGATACCTATGGATAACCAATCTCCAACCCCAAAATACGAGGACTTTGAGCCCAAAGTATTGGGTACATAGGAAACCGAGAAAGGCTCGAGTCCGCTTTTAAAAGATAATACCTATTAATAATCAATCTCGAACCCCAACTACACGGACTTTGATTACAAATTATTTGGTACGTAGGTAGCCGAGAAAGATTTGAGTCCACCTTTTTAAAAATTACCTATGAATAATCAATCGTAACCCGAACTACGCGGACTTTGATCACAAAGTATTCGGTACGTACACGATCGTGAAAGGCTCGACTCGACTTTTTAAAAAAGATACCTATGGATAACCAATGTCCAACCCCGAACTACGCGGACTTTGAGCCCAAACTATTGGGTACATAGGAAACAAAGAAAGGCTCGAGTCCGCCTTAAAAAAAAATACCTATTAATAATCAATCTCGAACCCCAACTACACGGACTTTGATTACAATTTATTTGGTACGTAGGTAGCCGAGAAAAATTTGAGTCCACCTTTTTAAAATTACCTATGAATAATCAATCCCAACCCGAACTACGCGGACTTTGATCACAAAGTATTCGGTACGTACACGGTTGAAAAAAGGCTCGAGTCGACCTTTTAAAAAAGATACCTATGGATAACCAATGTCCAACCCCGAACTACACGGACTTTGATCACCAAACTATTGGGTACATAGGCAACAAAGAAAGGCTCGAGTCCACCTTTCATAAAAATTACCTATTAATAATCAATCTCGAACCCCAACTACACCGACTTTGATTACAATTTATTTGGTACGTAGGTAGCTGAGAAAAATTTGAGTCCACCTTTTTTAAAATTACCTATGAATAATCAATCCTAACCCGAAGTACGCGGACTTTGATCACAAAGTATTCGGTACGTACACAGTTACCGTGAAAGGCTCGAGTTGACCTTTTAAAAAAGATACCTATGGATAACCATTGTCCAACCCGCCGAACTACGCGGACTTTGAGCACCAAACTATTGGGTACATAGGCAACAAAGAAAGGCTCGAGTCCACCTTTCATAAAAAATACCTATTAATAATCAATCTCGAACCCCAACTACACCGACTTTGATTACAATTTATTTGGTACGTAGGTAGCCGAGAAAAATTTGAGTCCACCTTTTTTAAAATTACCTATGAATAATCAATTCCAACCCGAACTACGCGGACTTTGATCACAAAGTATTCGGTACGTACACAGATCGTGAAAGGCTTGACTCTACTTGTTGAAAAACATACCTATGGATAACAAATCTCCAACCCGCTGAACTACGCGGACTATGAGCACCAAACTATTGGGTATATAGGCAACAAAGAAAGGTTCGAGTCCACCTTTAATAAAAAATACCTATTAATAATTAATCTCGAACCCCAACAACCGACGTTCATTACAATTTATTTGGTACGTAGGTAGCCGAGAAAAATTTGAGTCCACCTTTTTTAAAATTACCTATGAATAATCAATCCTAACCCGAAATACGCGGACTTTGATCACAAAGTATTCGGCACGTACACAGTTGGGAAGCACTCGAGTACACCTTTTAAAAAAGATACCTATGGATAACCAATGTCCAACCCCGAACTACGCGGACTTTGAGCACCAAACTCTTGGGTACATAGGCAATAAAGAAAGGCTCGAGTCCACCTTTCATAAAAATTACCTATTAATAATCAATCTCGTACCCCAACTACACCGACTTTGATTACAATTTATTTGCTACGTAGGTAGCTGAGAAAAATTTGAGTCCCCTTTTTTTAAAATTACCTATTAATAATCAATCCTAACCCGAAGTACGTGGACTTTGATCACAAAGTATTCGAAACGTACACGGTTGTGAAAGGCTCGAGTTGACCTTTTAAAAAAGATACCTATGGATATACATTGTCCAACCCCGAACTACGCGGACTTTAAGCACCAAACTATTGGGTACATAGGCAACAAAGAAAGGCTCGAGTCCACCTTTAATAAAAAAATACCTATTAATAATCAATCTCGAACCCCAACTACACCGACTTTGATTACAATTTATTTGCTACGCCGGTAGCCGAGAAAAATTTGAGTCCCCTTTTTTTAAAATTACCTATTAATAATCAATCCTAACCCGAAGTACGTGGACTTTGATCACAAAGTATTCGAAACGTACACAGTTGTGAAAGGCTCGAGTTGACCTTTTAAAAAAGATACCTATGGATATACATTGTCCAACCCCGAACTACGCGGACTTTAAGCACCAAACTATTGGGTACATAGGCAACAAAGAAAGGCTCGAGTCCACCTTTAATAAAAAAATACCTATTAATAATCAATCTCGAACCCCAACTACACCGACTTTGAGTAAAATTTATTTGGTACGTAGGTAGCCTAGAAAAATTTGAGTCCACCTTTTTTAAATTTACCTATGAACAATCAATCCTAACCCGAAGTACGCGGACTTTGATCACAAAGTATTCGGTACGTACACAGTTGTGAAAGGCTCGAGTCGACCTTTTAAAAAAGATACCTATGGATAACCAATGTCCAACCCCGAACTACGCGGACTTTGATCACCAAACTATTTGGTACATAGGCAACAAAGAAAGGCTCGAGTCTACCTTTCATAAAAATTACCTATTAATAATCAATCTCGAACCCCAACTACACCGACTTTGATTACAATTTATTTGGTACGTAGGTAGCCGAGAAAAATTTGAGTCCACCTTTTTTAAATTTGCCTATGAATAATCAATCCTAACCCGAAGTACGCGGACTTTGATCACAAAGTATTCGGTACGTACACGATTGTGAAAGGCTCGAGTTGACCTTTTAAAAAAGATACCTATGGATAACCATTGTCCAACCCCGAACTACGCGGACTTTGAGCACCAAACTATTGGGTACATAGGCAACAAAGAAAGGCTAGAGTCCACCTTTAATAAAAAATACCTATTAATAATCAATCTCGAACCCCAACTACACCGACTTTGATTACTATTTATTTGGTATGTAGGTAGCCGAGAAAATTTTGAGTCCACCTTTTTTAAAATTACCTATGAATAATCAATTCCAACCCGAACTACGCGGACTTTGATCACAAAGTATTCGGTACGTGCACGGTTGTGAAAGGCTTGACTCTACTTGTTGAAAAACATACCTATGGATAACAAATCTCCAACCCGCCGAACTACGCGGACTTTGAGCCCAAAATATTAGGTACATAGGCAACAAAGAAAGGCTCGAGTCCCTTTTGAGTCCACCTTTTAAAAAATTACCTATGAATAATCAATCCTAACCCGAAGTACGCGGACTTTGATCACAAAGTATTCGGTACATACACAGTTGTGAAAGGCTCGAGTCGACCTTTTTAAAAAGATACCTATGGATAACCAATGGCCAACCCCGAACTACGCGGACTTTGAGCACCAAACTATTGGGTACATATGCAACAAAGAGAGGCTCGAGTCCACCTTTCATAAAAATTACCTATTAATAATCAATCTCGAACCCCAACTACACCGACTTTGATTACAATTTATTTGGTACGTAGGTAGCCGAGAAAAATTTGAGTCCACCTTTTTTAAAATTACCTATTAATAATCAATCCTAACCCGAAGTACGTGGACTTTGATCACAAAGTATTCGAAACGTACACAATTGTGAAAGGCTCGAGTCTGACCTTTTAAAAAGATACCTATGGATAACCATTGTCCAACCCCGAACTACGCGGACTTTAAGCACCAAACTATTGGGTACATAGGCAACAAAGAAAGGCTCGAGTCCACCTTTAATAAAAAATACCTATTAATAATCAATCTCGAACCCCAACTACACCGACTTTGATTACAATTTATTTGGTACGTAGGTAGCCGAGAAAAATTTGAGTCCACCTTTTTTAAAATTACCTATGAATAATCAATCCTAACCCGAAGTACGCGGACTTTGATCACAAAGTATTCGGTACGTACACAGTTGTGAAAGGCACGAGTTGACCTTTTAAAAAAGATACCTATGGATAACCAATGTCCAACCCCGAACTACGCGGACTTTGAGCACCAAACTATTGGGTACATAGGCAACAAAGAAAGGCTCGAGTCCACCTTTCATAAAAAATACCTATTAATAATCAATCTCGAACCCCAACTACACCGACTTTGATTACAATTTATTTGGTACGTAGGTAGCCGAGAAAAATTTGAGTCCACCTTTTTTAAAATTACCTATGAATAATCAATCCTAACCCGAAGTACGCGGACTTTGATCACAAAGTATTCGGTACGTATACAGTTGTGAAAGGCTCGAGTTGACCTTTTAAAAAGATACCTATGGATAACCAATGTCCAACCCCGAACTACGCGGACTTTGAGCACCAAACTATTGGGTACATAGGCAACAAAGAAAGGCTCGAGTCCACCTTTAATAAAAAATACCTATTAATAATCAATCTCGAACCCCAACTACACCGACTTTGATTACTATTTATTTGGTATGTAGGTAGCCGAGAAAAATTTGAGTCCACCTTTTTTAAAATTACCTATGAATAATCAATTCCAACCCGAACTACGCGGACTTTGATCACAAAGTATTCGGTACGTACACAGCTGTGAAAGGCTTGACTCTACTTGTTGAAAAACATACCTATGGATAACAAATCTCCAACCCGCCGAACTACGCGGACTTTGAGCCCACAATATTAGGTACATAGGCAACAAAGAAAGGCTCGAGTCCACCTTTAATAAAAAATACCTATTAATAATCAATCTCGAACCCAACTACACGACTTTGATTACAAATTATTTGGTACGTAGGTAGCCGAGAAAAATTTGAGTCCACCTTTTTTAAAATTACCTATGAATAATCAATCCTAACCCGAAGTACGCGGACTTTGATCACAAAGTATTCGGTACGTACACGGTTGTGAAAGGCTCGAGTCGACCTTTTAAAAAAGATACCTATGGATAACCAATGTCCAACCCCGAACTACGCGGACTTTGAGCACCAAACTATTGGGTACATATGCAACAAAGAAAGGCTCGAGTCCACCTTTAATAAAAAACACCTATTAATAATCAATCTCGAACCCCAACTACACCGACTTTGATTACAATTTATTTGGTACGTAGGTAGACCGAGAAAAATTTGAGTCCACCTTTTTTAAAATTACCTATGAATAATCAATCCTAACCCGAACGTACGTGGACTTTGATCACAAAGTATTCGAAACGTACACAATTGTGAAAGGCTCGAGTTGACCTTTTAAAAAAGATACCTATGGATAACCATTGTCCAACCCCGAACTACGCGGACTTTGAGCACCAAACTATTGGGTACATAGGCAACAAAGAAAGGCTCGAGTCCACCTTTCAATAAAAAAATACCTATTAATAATCAATCTCGAACCCCAACTACACCGACTTTGATTACAATTTATTTGGTACGTAGGTAGCCGAGAAAAATTTGAGTCCACCTTTTTTAAAATTACCTATGAATAATCAATCCTAACCCGAAGTACGCGGACTTTGATCACAAAGTATTCGGTACGTACACAGGTGTGAAAGGCTCGAGTTGACCTTTTAAAAAAGATACCTATGGATAACCAATGTCCAACCCCGAACTACGCGGACTTTGAGCACCAAACTATTGGGTACATAGGCAACAAAGAAAGGCTCGAGTCCACCTTTCATAAAAAAATACCTATTAATAATCAATCTCGAACCCCAACTACACCGACTTTGATTACAATTTATTTGGTACGTAGGTAGCCGAGAAAAATTTGAGTCCACCTTTTTTAAAATTACCTATGAATAATCAATCCTAACCCGAAGTACGCGGACTTTGATCACAAAGTATTCGCCACGTACACAATTGAAAGGCTCGAGTTGACCTTTTAAAAGATACCTATGGATAACCATTGTCCAACCCCGAACTACGCGGACTTTGAGCACCAAAATATTAGGTACATAGGCAACAAAGAAAGGCTCGAGTCCACCTTTCAAAAAAAATACCTATTAATAATCAATCTCGAACCCCAACTACACCGACTTTGATTCCAATTTATTTGGTACGTAGGTAGCCCGAGAAAAATTTGAGTCCACCTTTTTTAAAATTACCTATGAATAATCAATCCTAACCCGAAGTACGCGGACTTTGATCACAAAGTATTCGGTACGTCACGAAGTGCTGAAGGCTCGAGTTGACCTTTTAAAAAAGATACCTATGGATAACCATTGTCCAACCCCGAACTACGCGGACTTTGAGCCCAAAAATATTGGGTACATAGGCAACAAAGAAAGGCTCGAGTCCACCTTTAATAAAAATACCTATTAATAATCAATCTCGAACCCCAACTACACCGACTTTGATTACAATTTATTTGGTACGTAGGTAGCCGAGAAAATTTGAGTCCACCTTTTTTAAAATTACCTATGAATAATCAATCCTAACCCGAAGTACGCGGACTTTGATCACAAAGTATTCGGTACGTACACGGTTGTGAAAGGCTCGAGTCGACCTTTAAAAAAGATACCTATGGATAACCAATGTCCAACCCCGAACTACGCGGACTTTGAGCACCAAACTATTGGGTACATAGGCAACAAAAAGAAAGGCTCGAGTCCACCTTTAATAAAAATTACCTATTAATAATCAATCTCGAACCCCAACTACACCGACTTTGATTACAATTTATTTGGTACGTAGGTAGCCGAGAAAAATTTGAGTCCACCTTTTTTAAAATTACCTATGAATAATCAATCCTAACCCGAAGTACGCGGACTTTGATCACAAAGTATTCGGTACGTACACAGTTGTGAAAGGCTCGAGTTGACCTTTTAAAAAAGATACCTATGGATAACCAATGTCCAACCCCGAACTACGCGGACTTTGAGCACCAAACTATTGTGGTACATAGGCAACAAAGAAAGGCTCGAGTCCACCTTTCATAAAAAATACCTATTAATAATCAATCTCGAACCCCAACTACACCGACTTTGATTACAATTTATTTGGTACGTAGGTAGCCGAGAAAATTTGAGTCCACCTTTTTTTAAAATTACCTATGAATAATCAATCTAACCCGAAGTACGCGGACTTTGATCACAAAGTATTCGGTACGTACACGGTTGTGAAAGGCTCGAGTTGACCTTTTAAAAAAGATACCTATGGATAACCATTGTCAACCCCGAACTACGCGGACTTTGAGCACCAAACTATTGGGTACATAGAAGCAAAGAAAGGCTCGAGTCCACCTTCAAAAAAATAATACCTATTAATAATCAATCTCGAACCCCAACTACACCGACTTTGATTACAATTTATTTGGTACGTAGGTAGCCGAGAAAAATTTGAGTCCACCTTTTTTAAAATTACCTATGAATAATCAATCCTAACCCGAAGTACGCGGACTTTGATCACAAAGTATTCGGTACGTACACAGTTGTGAAAGGCTCGAGTTGACCTTTTAAAAAGATACCTATGGATAACCAATGTCCAACCCCGAACTACGCGGACTTTGAGCACCAAACTATTGGGTACATAGGAGCAACAAAGAAAGGCTCGAGTCCACCTTTTATAAAATTACCTATGAATAATCAATCTCGAACCCCAACTACACCGACTTTGATTACAATTTATTTGGTACGTAGGTAGCCGAGAAAAATTTGAGTCCACCTTTTTTAAAATTACCTATGAATAATCAATCCCAACCCGAAGTACGCGGACTTTGATCACAAAGTATTCGGTACGTACAACTTTGAAAAGGCTCGAGTCTAACTTTTAAAAAAGATACCTATGGATAACCAATGTCCAACCCCGAACTACGCGGACTTTGAGCCCAAACTATTGGGTACATAGGCAAAAAAGAAAGGCTCGAGTCCACCTTTAATAAAAATTACCTATTAATAATCAATCTCGAACCCCAACTACACCGACTTTGATTACAATTTATTTGGTACGTAGGTAGCCGAGAAAAATTTGAGTCCACCTTTTTTAAAATTACCTATGAATAATCAATCCTAACCCGAAGTACGCGGACTTTGATCACAAAGTATTCGGTACGTACATACCTGTGAAAGGCTCGAGTTGACCTTTTAAAAAAGATACCTATGGATAACCAATGTCCAACCCCGAACTACGCGGACTTTGAGCACCAAACTATTGGGTACATAGGCAACAAAGAAAGGCTCGAGTCCACCTTTAAAAAAATAATACCTATTAATAATCAATCTCGAACCCCAACTACACCGACTTTGATTACAATTTATTTGGTACGTAGGTAGCCGAGAAAAATTTGAGTCCACCTTTTTAAAATTACCTATGAATAATCAATCCTAACCCGAAATACGCGGACTTTGATCACAAAGTATTCGGTACGTATACGCTGTGAAAGGCTCGAGTCGACCTTTTAAAAAAGATACCTATGGATAACCAATGTCCAACCCCGAACTACGCGGACTTTGATCACCAAACTATTGGGTACATAGGCAACAAAGAAAGGCTCGAGTCCACCTTCAATAAAAAATACCTATTAATAATCAATCTCGAACCCCAACTACACCGACTTTGATTACAATTTATTTGGTACGTAGGTAGCCGAGAATATTTTGAGTCCACCTTTTTAAAATTACCTATGAATAATCAATCCTAACCCGAAGTACGCGGACTTTGATCACAAAGTATTCGGTACGTACACACGGTGAAAGGCTCGAGGTCGACCTTTTAAAAAAGATACCTATGGATAACCAATGTCCAACCCCCGAACTACGCGGACTTTGATCACCAAACTATTGGGTACATAGGCAACAAAGAAAGGCTCGAGTCCACCCTTAATAAAAAAATACCTATTAATAATCAATCTCGAACCCCAACTACACCGACTTTGATTACAATTTATTTGGTACGTAGGTAGCCGAGAAAATTTGAGTCCACCTTTTTTAAAATTACCTATGAATAATCAATCCTAACCCGAAGTACGCGGACTTTGATCACAAAGTATTCGGTACGTACACGATTGTGAAAGGCTCGAGTCGACCTTTTAAAAAAGATACCTATGGATAACCAATGTCCAACCCCGAACTACGCGGACTTTGAGCACCAAACTATTGGGTACATAGGCAACAAAGAAAGGCTCGAGTCCACCTTTCATAAAAATTACCTATTAATAATCAATCTCGAACCCCAACTACACCGACTTTGATTACAATTTATTTGGTACGTAGGTAGCCGAGAAAAATTTGAGTCCACCTTTTTTAAAATTACCTATGAATAATCAATCCTAACCCGAAGTACGCGGACTTTGATCACAAAGTATTCGGTACGTACACGGTTGTGAAAGGCTCGAGTCGACCTTTTAAAAAAGATACCTATGGATAACCAATGTCCAACCCCGAACTACGCGGACTTTGAGCACCAAACTATTGGGTACATAGGCAACAAAGAAAGGCTCGAGTCCACCTTTCATAAAAAATACCTATTAATAATCAATCTCGAACCCCAACTACACCGACTTTGATTACAATTTATTTGGTACGTAGGTAGCCGAGAAAAAATTTGAGTCCACCTTTTTTAAAATTACCTATGAATAATCAATCCTAACCCGAAACGGACTTTGATCACAAAGTATTCGAGTACGTACATACTTGAAAGGCTCGAGTCGACCTTTTAAAAAAGATACCTATGGATAACCAATGTCCAACCCCGAACTACGCGGACTTTGAGCACCAAACTATTGGGTACATAGGCAACAAAGAAAGGCTCGAGTCCACCTTTAATAAAAAATACCTATTAATAATCAATCTCGAACCCCAACTACACCGACTTTGATTACAATTTATTTGGTACGTAGGTAGCCGAGAAAAATTTGAGTCCACCTTTTTAAAATTACCTATGAATAATCAATCCTAACCCGAAGTACGCGGACTTTGATCACAAAGTATTCGGTACGTACACGATTGTGAAAGGCTCGAGTCGACCTTTTAAAAAAGATACCTATGGATAACCAATGTCCAACCCCGAACTACGCGGACTTTGAGCACCAAACTATTGGGTACATAGGCAAGCAAAGAAAGGCTCGAGTCCACCTTTAATAAAAAAATACCTATTAATAATCAATCTCGAACCCCAACTACACCGACTTTGATTACAATTTATTTGGTACGTAGGTAGCCGAGAAAAATTTGAGTCCACCTTTTTTAAAATTACCTATGAATAATCAATCCTAACCCGAAGTACGCGGACTTTGATCACAAAGTATTCGGTACGTACACGATTGTGAAAGGCTCGAGTTGACCTTTTAAAAAAGATACCTATGGATAACCATTGTCCAACCCCGAACTACGCGGACTTTGAGCACCAAACTATTGGGTACATAGGCAACAAAGAAAGGCTCGAGTCCACCTTTAATAAAAAATACCTATTAATAATCAATCTCGAACCCCAACTACACCGACTTTGATTACAATTTATTTGGTACGTAGGTAGCCGAGAAAAATTTGAGTCCACCTTTTTAAAAATTACCTATGAATAATCAATCCTAACCCGAAGTACGCGGACTTTGATCACAAAGTATTCGGTACGTACAGTGTGAAAGGCTCGAGTCGACCTTTTAAAAAAGATACCTATGGATAACCAATGTCCAACCCCCGAACTACGCGGACTTTGAGCACCAAACTATTGGGTACATAGGCAACAAAGAAAGGCTCGAGTCCACCTTTAATAAAAAATACCTATTAATAATCAATCTCGAACCCCAACTACACCGACTTTGATTACAATTTATTTGGTACGTAGGTAGCCGAGAAAAATTTGAGTCCACCTTTTTAAAATTACCTATGAATAATCAATCCTAACCCGAAGTACGCGGACTTTGATCACAAAGTATTCGGTACGTACATTCGTGAAAGGCTCGAGTCGACCTTTTAAAAAGATACCTATGGATAACCAATGTCCAACCCCGAACTACGCGGACTTTGATCACCAAACTATTGGGTACATAGGCAACAAAGAAAGGCTCGAGTCCACCTTTTAAAAATAATACCTATTAATAATCAATCTCGAACCCCAACTACACCGACTTTGATTACAATTTATTTGGTACGTAGGTAGCCGAGAAAAATTTGAGTCCACCTTTTTTAAAATTACCTATGAATAATCAATCCTAACCCGAAGTACGCGGACTTTGATCACAAAGTATTCGGTACGTACACGCTGGGAAAAGGCTCGAGTTGACCTTTTAAAAAAGATACCTATGGATAACCATTGTCCAACCCCGAACTACGCGGACTTTATTGACCCAAACTATTGGGTACATAGGCAACAAAGAAAGGCTCGAGTCCACCTTTAATAAAAAAATACCTATTAATAATCAATCTCGAACCCCAACTACACCGACTTTGATTACAATTTATTTGGTACGTAGGTAGTCGGAGAAAAATTTGAGTCCACCTTTTTTAAAATTACCTATGAATAATCAATCCTAACCCGAACTACGGGGACTTTGATCACAAAGTATTCGTACGTACACGAGTCTGAAAGGCTCGAGTCGACTTTTTAAAAAAGATACCTATGGATAACCATTGTCCAACCCCGAACTACGCGGACTTTGAGCACCAAACTATTGGGTACATAGGCAACAAAGAAAGGCTCGAGTCCACCTTTAATAAAAAAAAATTAATAATCAATCTCGAACCCCAACTACACCGACTTTGATTACAATTTATTTGGTACGTAGGTAGCCGAGAAAAATTTGAGTCCACCTTTTTTAAAATTACCTATGAATAATCAATCCTAACCCGAAGTACGGACTTTGATCACAAAGTATTCGGTACGTACACAGTTGTGAAAGGCTCGAGTCGACCTTTTAAAAAAGATACCTATGGATAACCAATTGTCCAACCCCGAACTACGCGGACTTTGAGCACCAAACTATTGGGTACATAGGCAACAAAGAAAGGCTCGAGTCCACCTTTAATAAAAAATACCTATTAATAATCAATCTCGAACCCCAACTACACCGACTTTGATTACAATTTATTTGGTACGTAGGTAGCCGAGAAAAAAATTTGAGTCCACCTTTTTTAAAATTACCTATGAATAATCAATCCTAACCCGAAGTACGCGGACTTTGATCACAAAGTATTCGGTACGTACGTAATGTGAAAGGCTCGAGTTGACCTTTTAAAAAAGATACCTATGGATAACCATTGTCCAACCCCGAACTACGCGGACTTTTAGAACACCAAACTATTGGGTACATAGGCAACAATGAAAGGCTCGAGTCCACCTTCAATAAAAAAATACCTATTAATAATCAATCTCGAACCCCAACTACACCGACTTTGATTACAATTTATTTGGTACGTAGGTAGCCGAGAAAAATTTGAGTCCACCTTTTTTAAAATTACCTATGAATAATCAATCCTAACCCGAAGTACGCGGACTTTGATCACAAAGTATTCGGTACGTACAGAGTTGTGAAAGGCTCGAGTCGACCTTTTAAAAAAGATACCTATGGATAACCAATGTCCAACCCCGAACTACGCGGACTTTGAGCACCAAACTATTGGGTACATAGGCAACAAAGAAAGGCTCGAGTCCACCTTTCATAAAAAATACCTATTAATAATCAATCTCGAACCCCAACTACACCGACTTTGATTACAATTTATTTGGTACGTAGGTAGCCGAGAAAAATTTGAGTCCACCTTTTTTAAAATTACCTATGAATAATCAATCCTAACCCGAAGTACGCGGACTTTGATCACAAAGTATTCGGTACGTACACGCTGTGAAAGGCTCGAGTTGACCTTTTAAAAAAGATACCTATGGATAACCAATGTCCAACCCCGAACTACGCGGACTTTGAGCACCAAACTATTGGGTACATAGGCAACAAAGAAAGGCTCGAGTCCACCTTTAATAAAAAAATACCTATTAATAATCAATCTCGAACCCCAACTACACCGACTTTGATTACAATTTATTTGGTACGTAGGTAGCCGAGAAAAATTTGAGTCCACCTTTTTTAAAATTACCTATGAATAATCAATCCTAACCCGAAGTACGCGGACTTTGATCACAAAGTATTCGGTACGTACACTATGTGAAAGGCTCGAGTTGACCTTTTAAAAAAGATACCTATGGATAACCATTGTCCAACCCCGAACTACGCGGACTTTGAGCACCAAACTATTGGGTACATAGGCAACAAAGAAAGGCTCGAGTCCACCTTTAATAAAAAATACCTATTAATAATCAATCTCGAACCCCAACTACACCGACTTTGATTACAATTTATTTGGTACGTAGGTAGCCGAGAAAAATTTGAGTCCACCTTTTTTAAAATTACCTATGAATAATCAATCCTAACCCGAAGTACGCGGACTTTGATCACAAAGTATTCGGTACGTACGCTTGTGAAAGGCTCGAGTTGACCTTTTAAAAAAGATACCTATGGATAACCAATGTCCAACCCCGAACTACGCGGACTTTGAGCACCAAACTATTGGGTACATAGGCAACAAAGAAAGGCTCGAGTCCACCTTCAATAAAAAATACCTATTAATAATCAATCTCGAACCCCAACTACACCGACTTTGATTACAATTTATTTGGTACGTAGGTAGCCGAGAAAAATTTGAGTCCACCTTTTTTAAAATTACCTATGAATAATCAATCCTAACCCGAAGTACGCGGACTTTGATCACAAAGTATTCGGTACGTACACATACGTTGTGAAAGGCTCGAGTCGACCTTTTAAAAAAGATACCTATGGATAACCAATGTCCAACCCCGAACTACGCGGACTTTGAGCACCAAACTATTGGGTACATAGGCAACAAAGAAAGGCTCGAGTCCACCTTTAATAAAAAATACCTATTAATAATCAATCTCGAACCCCAACTACACCGACTTTGATTACAATTTATTTGGTACGTAGGTAGCCGAGAAAAATTTGAGTCCACCTTTTTTAAAATTACCTATGAATAATCAATCCTAACCCGAAGTACGCGGACTTTGATCACAAAGTATTCGGTACGTACACAGTTGTGAAAGGCTCGAGTCGACCTTTTAAAAAAGATACCTATGGATAACCATTGTCCAACCCCAAACTACGCGGACTTTGAGCACCAAACTATTTGGTACATAGGCAACAATGAAAGGCTCGAGTCCACCTTTAATAAAAAAATACCTATTAATAATCAATCTCGAACCCCAACTACACCGACTTTGATTACAATTTATTTGGTACGTAGGTAGCCGAGAAAAATTTGAGTCCACCTTTTTTAAAATTACCTATGAATAATCAATCCTAACCCGAAGTACGCGGACTTTGATCACAAAGTATTCGGTACGTACACGTGCAATTGTGAAAGGCTCGAGTTGACCTTTTAAAAAAGATACCTATGGATAACCAATTGTCCAACCCCGAACTACGCGGACTTTGAGCACCAAACTATTGGGTACATAGGCAACAATGAAAGGCTCGAGTCCACCTTTAATAAAAAAATACCTATTAATAATCAATCTCGAACCCCAACTACACCGACTTTGATTACAATTTATTTGGTACGTAGGTAGCCGAGAAAAATTTGAGTCCACCTTTTTTAAAATTACCTATGAATAATCAATCCTAACCCGAAGTACGCGGACTTTGATCACAAAGTATTCGGTACGTACACGATTGTGAAAGGCTCGAGTTGACCTTTTAAAAAAGATACCTATGGATAACCATTGTCCAACCCCGAACTACGCGGACTTTGAGCACCAAACTATTGGGTACATAGGCAACAAAGAAAGGCTCGAGTCCACCTTTAATAAAAAAATACCTATTAATAATCAATCTCGAACCCCAACTACACCGACTTTGATTACAATTTATTTGGTACGTAGGTAGCCGAGAAAAATTTGAGTCCACCTTTTTTAAAATTACCTATGAATAATCAATCCTAACCCGAAGTACGCGGACTTTGATCACAAAGTATTCGGTACGTACACGATTGTGAAAGGCTCGAGTCGACCTTTTAAAAAAGATACCTATGGATAACCAATGTCCAACCCCGAACTACGCGGACTTTGATCACCAAACTATTGGGTACATAGGCAACAAAGAAAGGCTCGAGTCCACCTTTCATAAAAAATTACCTATTAATAATCAATCTCGAACCCCAACTACACCGACTTTGATTACAATTTATTTGGTACGTAGGTAGCCGAGAAAAATTTGAGTCCACCTTTTTTAAAATTACCTATGAATAATCAATCCTAACCCGAAGTACGCGGACTTTGATCACAAAGTATTCGGTACGTACACGCTGTGAAAGGCTCGAGTTGACCTTTTAAAAAAGATACCTATGGATAACCATTGTCCAACCCCGAACTACGCGGACTTTGAGCACCAAACTATTGGGTACATAGGCAACAATGAAAGGCTCGAGTCCACCTTCAATAAAAAAATACCTATTAATAATCAATCTCGAACCCCAACTACACCGACTTTGATTACAATTTATTTGGTACGTAGGTAGCCGAGAAAAATTTGAGTCCACCTTTTTTAAAATTACCTATGAATAATCAATCCTAACCCGAAGTACGCGGACTTTGATCACAAAGTATTCGGTACGTACACGGTTGTGAAAGGCTCGAGTCGACCTTTTAAAAAAGATACCTATGGATAACCAATGTCCAACCCCGAACTACGCGGACTTTGAGCACCAAACTATTGGGTACATAGGCAACAAAGAAAGGCTCGAGTCCACCTTTCATAAAAATAATACCTATTAATAATCAATCTCGAACCCCAACTACACCGACTTTGATTACAATTTATTTGGTACGTAGGTAGCCGAGAAAATTTGAGTCCACCTTTTTAAAATTACCTATGAATAATCAATCCTAACCCGAAGTACGCGGACTTTGATCACAAAGTATTCGGTACGTACACGCTTGTGAAAGGCTCGAGTTGACCTTTTAAAAAAGATACCTATGGATAACCATTGTCCAACCCCGAACTACGCGGACTTTGAGCACCAAACTATTGGGTACATAGGCAACAATGAAAGGCTCGAGTCCACCTTTAATAAAAAAATACCTATTAATAATCAATCTCGAACCCCAACTACACCGACTTTGATTACAATTTATTTGGTACGTAGGTAGCCGAGAATAATTTGAGTCCACCTTTTTTAAAATTACCTATGAATAATCAATCCTAACCCGAAGTACGCGGACTTTGATCACAAAGTATTCGGTACGTACACGCTGTGAAAGGCTCGAGTCGACCTTTTAAAAAAGATACCTATGGATAACCAATGTCCAACCCCGAACTACGCGGACTTTGATCACCAAACTATTGGGTACATAGGCAACAAAGAAAGGCTCGAGTCCACCTTTCATAAAAAATTACCTATTAATAATCACTCTCGAACCCCAACTACACCGACTTTGATTACAATTTATTTGGTACGTAGGTAGCCGAGAAAAATTTGAGTCCACCTTTTTTAAAATTACCTATGAATAATCAATCCTAACCCGAAGTACGCGGACTTTGATCACAAAGTATTCGGTACGTACACGATTGTGAAAGGCTCGAGTTGACCTTTTAAAAAAGATACCTATGGATAACCATTGTCCAACCCCGAACTACGCGGACTTTGAGAACCAAACTATTGGGTACATAGGCAACAATGAAAGGCTCGAGTCCACCTTTCAATAAAAAAATACCTATTAATAATCAATCTCGAACCCCAACTACACCGACTTTGATTACAATTTATTTGGTACGTAGGTAGCCGAGAAAAATTTGAGTCCACCTTTTTTAAAATTACCTATGAATAATCAATCCTAACCCGAAGTACGCGGACTTTGATCACAAAGTATTCGGTACGTACACGCTGTGAAAGGCTCGAGTTGACCTTTTAAAAAAGATACCTATGGATAACCATTGTCCAACCCCGAACTACGCGGACTTTGAGAACCAAACTATTGGGTACATAGGCAAAAATGAAAGGCTCGAGTCCACCTTCAATAAAAAAATACCTATTAATAATCAATCTCGAACCCCAACTACACCGACTTTGATTACAATTTATTTGGTACGTAGGTAGCCGAGAAAAATTTGAGTCCACCTTTTTTAAAATTACCTATGAATAATCAATCCTAACCCGAAGTACGCGGACTTTGATCACAAAGTATTCGGTACGTACACGTTGTCAGAAAGGCTCGAGTTGACCTTTTTAAAAAGATACCTATGGATAACCATTGTCCAACCCCGAACTACGCGGACTTTGAGCACCAAACTATTGGGTACATAGGCAACAATGAAAGGCTCGAGTCCACCTTCAATAAAAAAATACCTATTAATAATCAATCTCGAACCCCAACTACACCGACTTTGATTACAATTTATTTGGTACGTAGGTAGCCGAGAAAAATTTGAGTCCACCTTTTTTAAAATTACCTATGAATAATCAATCCTAACCCGAAGTACGCGGACTTTGATCACAAAGTATTCGGTACGTACACACGCTGTGAAAGGCTCGAGTCGACCTTTTAAAAAAGATACCTATGGATAACCAATGTCCAACCCCGAACTACGCGGACTTTGATCACCAAACTATTGGGTACATAGGCAACAAAGAAAGGCTCGAGTCCACCTTTCATAAAAATTACCTATTAATAATCAATCTCGAACCCCAACTACACCGACTTTGATTACAATTTATTTGGTACGTAGGTAGCCGAGAATAATTTGAGTCCACCTTTTTTAAAATTACCTATGAATAATCAATCCTAACCCGAAGTACGCGGACTTTGATCACAAAGTATTCGGTACGTACACGCTGTGAAAGGCTCGAGTTGACCTTTTAAAAAAGATACCTATGGATAACCATTGTCCAACCCCGAACTACGCGGACTTTGAGAACCAAACTATTGGGTACATAGGAAACAATGAAAGGCTCGAGTCCACCTTCAATAAAAAAATACCTATTAATAATCAATCTCGAACCCCAACTACACCGACTTTGATTACAATTTATTTGGTACGTAGGTAGCCGAGAATAATTTGAGTCCACCTTTTTTAAAATTACCTATGAATAATCAATCCTAACCCGAAGTACGCGGACTTTGATCACAAAGTATTCGGTACGTACTACGCTGTGAAAAGGCTCGAGTCGACCTTTTAAAAAAGATACCTATGGATAACCAATGTCCAACCCCGAACTACGCGGACTTTGATCACCAAACTATTGGGTACATAGGCAACAAAGAAAGGCTCGAGTCCACCTTTCATAAAAAATACCTATTAATAATCAATCTCGAACCCCAACTACACCGACTTTGATTACAATTTATTTGGTACGTAGGTAGCCGAGAAAAATTTGAGTCCACCTTTTTAAAATTACCTATGAATAATCAATCCTAACCCGAAGTACGCGGACTATGATCACAAACTATTCGGTACGTACACAATTGTGAAAGGCTCGAGTTGACCTTTTAAAAAAGATACCTATGGATAACCATTGTCCAACCCCGAACTACGCGTCCACCAAACTATTGGGTACATAGGCAACACAGAAAGGCTCGAGTCCACCTTTAATAAAAATTACCTATTAATAATCAATCTCGAACCCCAACTACACCGACTTTGATTACAATTTATTTGGTACGTAGGTAGCCGAGAAAAATTTGAGTCCACCTTTTTTAAAAATTACCTATGAATAATCAATCCTAACCCGAAGTACGCGGACTTTGATCACAAAGTATTCGGTACGTATACGCTTGTGAAAGGCTCGAGTCGACCTTTTAAAAAAGATACCTATGGATAACCATTGTCCAACCCCGAACTACGCGGACTTTGAGAACCAAACTATTGGGTACATAGGCAACAATGAAAGGCTCGAGTCCACCTTCAATAAAAAAATACCTATTAATAATCAATCTCGAACCCCAACTACACCGACTTTGATTACAATTTATTTGGTACGTAGGTAGCCGAGAAAAATTTGAGTCCACCTTTTTTAAAATTACCTATGAATAATCAATCCTAACCCGAAGTACGCGGACTTTGATCACAAAGTATTCGGGACGTACGCTGTGAAAGGCTCGAGTCGACCTTTTAAAAAAGATACCTATGGATAACCATTGTCCAACCCCGAACTACGCGGACTTTGAGAACCAAACTATTGGGTACATAGGCAACAATGAAAGGCTCGAGTCCACCTTTAATAAAAAAATACCTATTAATAATCAATCTCGAACCCCAACTACACCGACTTTGATTACAATTTATTTGGTACGTAGGTAGCCGAGAAAAATTTGAGTCCACCTTTTTTAAAATTACCTATGAATAATCAATCCTAACCCGAAGTACGCGGACTTTGATCACAAAGTATTCGGTACGTACATTGTGAAAGGCTCGAGTTGACCTTTTAAAAAAGATACCTATGGATAACCATTGTCCAACCCCGAACTACGCGGACTTTGAGAACCAAACTATTGGGTACATAGGCAACAATGAAAGGCTCGAGTCCACCTTTCATAAAAAAATACCTATTAATAATCAATCTCGAACCCCAACTACACCGACTTTGATTACAATTTATTTGGTACGTAGGTAGCCGAGAAAAATTTGAGTCCACCTTTTTTAAAATTACCTATGAATAATCAATCCTAACCCGAAGTACGCGGACTTTGATCACAAAGTATTCGTTACGTACACAAGTTGTGAAAGGCTCGAGTCGACCTTTTAAAAAAGATACCTATGGATAACCAATGTCCAACCCCGAACTACGCGGACTTTGATCACCAAACTATTGGGTACATAGGCAACAAAGAAAGGCTCGAGTCCACCTTTCATAAAAATATACCTATTAATAATCAATCTCGAACCCCAACTACACCGACTTTGATTACAATTTATTTGGTACGTAGGTAGCCGAGAAAAATTTGAGTCCACCTTTTTTAAAATTACCTATGAATAATCAATCCTAACCCGAAGTACGCGGACTTTGATCACAAAGTATTCGGTACGTACACAACTGTGAATGGCTCGAGCCGACCTTTTAAAAAAGATACCTATGGATAACCAATGTCCAACCCCGAACTACGCGGACTTTGATCACCAAACTATTGGGTACATAGGCAACAAAGAAAGGCTCGAGTCCACCTTTCATAAAAATATACCTATTAATAATCAATCTCGAACCCCAACTACACCGACTTTGATTACAATTTATTTGGTACGTAGGTAGCCGAGAATAATTTGAGTCCACCTTTTTTAAAATTACCTATGAATAATCAATCCTAACCCGAAGTACGCGGACTTTGATCACAAAGTATTCGGTACGTACACAATTGTGAAAGGCTCGAGTTGACCTTTTAAAAAAGATACCTATGGATAACCATTGTCCAACCCCGAACTACGCGGACTTTGAGAACCAAACTATTGGGTACATAGGAAACAATGAAAGGCTCGAGTCCACCTTCAATAAAAAAATACCTATTAATAATCAATCTCGAACCCCAACTACACCGACTTTGATTACAATTTATTTGGTACGTAGGTAGCCGAGAATAATTTGAGTCCACCTTTTTTAAAAATTACCTATGAATAATCAATCCTAACCCGAAGTACGCGGACTTTGATCACAAAGTATTCGGTACGTACACGCTTGTGAAAGGCTCGAGTCGACCTTTTAAAAAAGATACCTATGGATAACCAATGTCCAACCCCGAACTACGCGGACTTTCCAAACTATTGGGACATAGGCAACAAAAAAAGGCTCGAGTCCACCTTTCATAAAAATTACCTATTAATAATCAATCTCGAACCCCAACTACACCGACTTTGATTACAATTTATTTGGTACGTAGGTAGCCGAGAAAAATTTGAGTCCACCTTTTTTAAAATTACCTATGAATAATCAATCCTAACCCGAAGTACGCGGACTTTGATCACAAAGTATTCAGTACGTACACAGTTGTCAAAGGCTCGAGTTGACCTTTTAAAAAAGATACCTATGGATAACCATTGTCCAACCCCGAACTACGCGGACTTTGAGAACCAAACTATTGGGTACATAGGCAACAATGAAAGGCTCGAGTCCACCTTCAATAAAAAAATACCTATTAATAATCAATCTCGAACCCCAACTACACCGACTTTGATTACAATTTATTTGGTACGTAGGTAGCCGAGAAAAATTTGAGTCCACCTTTTTTAAAATTACCTATGAATAATCAATCCTAACCCGAAGTACGCGGACTTTGATCACAAAGTATTCGGTACGTACACAGCTGTGAAAGGCTCGAGTCGACCTTTTAAAAAAGATACCTATGGATAACCAATGTCCAACCCCGAACTACGCGGACTTTGATCACCAAACTATTGGGTACATAGGCAACAAAGAAAGGCTCGAGTCCACCTTTCATAAAAATTACCTATTAATAATCAATCTCGAACCCCAACTACACCGACTTTGATTACAATTTATTTGGTACGTAGGTAGCCTAGAATAATTTGAGTACACCTTTTTTAAAATTACCTATGAATAATCAATCCTAATCCGAAGTACGCGGACTTTGATCACAAAGTATTCGGTACGTACACAGTTGTGAAAGGCTCGAGTCGACCTTTTAAAAAAGATACCTATGGATAACCAATGTCCAACCCCGAACTACGCGGACTTTGATCACCAAACTATTGGGTACATAGGCAACAAAGAAAGGCTCGAGTCCACCTTTCATAAAAATTACCTATTAATAATCAATCTCGAACCCCAACTACACCGACTTTGATTACAATTTATTTGGTACGTAGGTAGCCGAGAATAATTTGAGTCCACCTTTTTTAAAAATTACCTATGAATAATCAATCCTAACCCGAAGTCCGCGGACTTTGATCACAAAGTATTCGGTACGTACATACGCTTGTGAAAGGCTCGAGTTGACCTTTTAAAAAAGATACCTATGGATAACCATTGTCCAACCCCGAACTACGCGGACTTTGAGAACCAAACTATTGGGTACATAGGAAACAATGAAAGGCTCGAGTCCACCTTTCAATAAAAAAATACCTATTAATAATCAATCTCGAACCCCAACTACACCGACTTTGATTACAATTTATTTGGTACGTAGGTAGCCGAGAAAAATTTGAGTCCACCTTTTTTAAAATTACCTATGAATAATCAATCCTAACCCGAAGTACGCGGACTTTGATCAAAAAGTTTTTCACAACAAACACTGTAAAAAGCTCCAGTTGACCTTTTAAAAAAGATACGTATGGATAACCATTGTCCAACCCCGAACTACGCGGACTTTGAGAACCAAACTATTGGGTACATAGGAAACAATGAAAGGCTCGAGTCCACCTTCAATAAAAAAATACCTATTAATAATCAATCTCGAACCCCAACTACACCGACTTTGATTACAATTTATTTGGTACGTAGGTAGCCTAAAAAAATTTGAGTCCACCTTTTTTAAAATTACCTATGAATAATCAATCCTAACCCGAAGTACGCGGACTTTGATCACAAAGTATTCGGTACGTACAACGCTGTGAAAGGCTCGAGTCGACCTTTTAAAAAAGATACCTATGGATAACCAATGTCCAACCCCGAACTACGCGGACTTTGATCACCAAACTATTGGGTACATAGGCAACAAAGAAAGGCTCGAGTCCACCTTTCATAAAAAATTACCTATTAATAATCAATCTCGAACCCCAACTACACCGACTTTGATTACAATTTATTTGGTACGTAGGTAGCCGAGAAAAATTTGAGTCCACCTTTTTTAAAATTACCTATGAATAATCAATCCTAACCCGAAGTACGCGGACTTTGATCACAAAGTATTCGGTACGTACACGTTGTGAAAGGCTCGAGTCGACCTTTTAAAAAAGATACCTATGGATAACCATTGTCCAACCCCGAACTACGCGGACTTTGAGCACCAAACTATTGGGTACATAGGCAACAAAGAAAGGCTCGAGTCCACCTCCTTAATAAAAATAATACCTATTAATAATCAATCTCGAACCCCAACTACACCGACTTTGATTACAATTTATTTGGTACGTAGGTAGCCGAGAAAAATTTGAGTCCACCTTTTTTAAAATTACCTATGAATAATCAATCCTAACCCGAAGTACGCGGACTTTGATCACAAAGTATTCTGTACGTATACGTTGTAAAGGCTCGAGTTGACCTTTTAAAAAAGATACCTATGGATAACCATTGTCCAACCCCGAACTACGCGGACTTTGAGAACCAAACTATTGGGTACATAGGCAACAATGAAAGGCTCGAGTCCACCTTCAATAAAAAAATACCTATTAATAATCAATCTCGAACCCCAACTACACCGACTTTGATTACAATTTATTTGGTACGTAGGTAGCCGAGAAAAATTTGAGTCCACCTTTTTAAAAATTACCTATGAATAATCAATCCTAACCCGAAGTACGCGGACTTTGATCACAAAGTATTCGGTACGTACACAGTTGTGAAAGGCTCGAGTCGACCTTTTAAAAAAGATACCTATGGATAACCAATGTCCAACCCCGAACTACGCGGACTTTGATCACCAAACTATTGGGTACATAGGCAACAAAGAAAGGCTCGAGTCCACCTTTCATAAAAATTACCTATTAATAATCAATCTCGAACCCCAACTACACCGACTTTGATTACAATTTATTTGGTACGTAGGTAGCCGAGAATAATTTGAGTCCACCTTTTTTAAAATTACCTATGAATAATCAATCCTAACCCGAAGTCCGCGGACTTTGATCACAAAGTATTCGGTACGTACATACGCTGTGAAAGGCTCGAGTTGACCTTTTAAAAAAGATACCTATGGATAACCATTGTCCAACCCCGAACTACGCGGACTTTGAGAACCAAACTATTGGGTACATAGGAAACAATGAAAGGCTCGAGTCCACCTTCAATAAAAAAATACCTATTAATAATCAATCTCGAACCCCAACTACACCGACTTTGATTACAATTTATTTGGTACGTAGGTAGCCGAGAATAATTTGAGTCCACCTTTTTTAAATTACCTATGAATAATCAATCCTAACCCGAAGTACGCGGACTTTGATCACAAAGTATTCGGTACGTACACGCTTGTGAAAGGCTCGAGTCGACCTTTTAAAAAAAGATACCTATGGATAACCATTGTCCAACCCCGAACTACGCGGACTTTGAGAACCAAACTATTGGGTACATAGGCAACAAAGAAAGGCTCGAGTCCACCTTTCATAAAAAAATACCTATTAATAATCAATCTCGAACCCCAACTACACCGACTTTGATTACAATTTATTTGGTACGTAGGTAGCCGAGAAAAATTTGAGTCCACCTTTTTTAAAATTACCTATGAATAATCAATCCTAACCCGAAGTACGCGGACTTTGATCACAAAGTATTCGGTACGTACACAGTTGTGAAAGGCTCGAGTCGACCTTTTAAAAAAGATACCTATGGATAACCAATGTCCAACCCCGAACTACGCGGACTTTGATCACCAAACTATTGGGTACATAGGCAACAAAGAAAGGCTCGAGTCCACCTTTCATAAAAATTACCTATTAATAATCAATCTCGAACCCCAACTACACCGACTTTGATTACAATTTATTTGGTACGTAGGTAGCCGAGAAAAATTTGAGTCCACCTTTTTTAAAATTACCTATGAATAATCAATCCTAACCCGAAGTACGCGGACTTTGATCACAAAGTATTCGGTACGTACATTACGCTGTGAAAGGCTCGAGTTGACCTTTTAAAAAAGATACCTATGGATAACCATTGTCCAACCCCGAACTACGCGGACTTTGAGAACCAAACTATTGGGTACATAGGCAACAATGAAAGGCTCGAGTCCACCTTTAATAAAAAAATACCTATTAATAATCAATCTCGAACCCCAACTACACCGACTTTGATTACAATTTATTTGGTACGTAGGTAGCCGAGAAAAATTTGAGTCCACCTTTTTTAAAATTACCTATGAATAATCAATCCTAACCCGAAGTACGCGGACTTTGATCACAAAGTATTCGGTACGTACACAGCTGTGAAAGGCTCGAGTCGACCTTTTAAAAAGATACCTATGGATAACCAATGTCCAACCCCGAACTACGCGGACTTTGATCACCAAACTATTGGGTACATAGGCAACAAAGAAAGGCTCGAGTCCACCTTTCATAAAAATTACCTATTAATAATCAATCTCGAACCCCAACTACACCGACTTTGATTACAATTTATTTGGTACGTAGGTAGCCGAGAAAAATTTGAGTCCACCTTTTTTAAAATTACCTATGAATAATCAATCCTAACCCGAAGTACGCGGACTTTGATCACAAAGTATTCGGGACGTACTACGCTGTGAAAGGCTCGAGTTGACCTTTTAAAAAAGATACCTATGGATAACCATTGTCCAACCCCGAACTACGCGGACTTTGAGAACCAAACTATTGGGTACATAGGCAACAATGAAAGGCTCGAGTCCACCTTCAATAAAAAAATACCTATTAATAATCAATCTCGAACCCCAACTACACCGACTTTGATTACAATTTATTTGGTACGTAGGTAGCCGAGAAAATTTGAGTCCACCTTTTTTAAAATTACCTATGAATAATCAATCCTAACCCGAAGTACGCGGACTTTGATCACAAAGTATTCGGTACGTACACGCTGTGAAAGGCTCGAGTCGACCTTTTA
The DNA here is from genome assembly GCA_030674075.2 of Linum usitatissimum. Classification (NCBI taxonomy): domain Eukaryota; kingdom Viridiplantae; phylum Streptophyta; class Magnoliopsida; order Malpighiales; family Linaceae; genus Linum; species Linum usitatissimum. Next base: position 3,592 of record JAUJYP020000496.1, on the reverse strand, counting down.
AAAAAGATACCTATGGATAATTGACTTTGATCACCAAACTATTGGGTACATAGGCAACAAAGAAAGGCTCGAGTCCACCTTTCATAAAAATTACCTATTAATAATCAATCTCGAACCCCAACTACACCGACTTTGATTACAATTTATTTGGTACGTAGGTAGCCGAGAAAAATTTGAGTCCACCTTTTTTAAAATTACCTATGAATAATCAATCCTAACCCGAAGTACGCGGACTTTGATCACAAAGTATTCGGTACGTACACAGTTGTCAAAGGCTCGAGTTGACCTTTTAAAAAAGATACCTATGGATAACCATTGTCCAACCCCGAACTACGCGGACTTTGAGAACCAAACTATTGGGTACATAGGAAACAATGAAAGGCTCGAGTCCACCTTCAATAAAAAAATACCTATTAATAATCAATCTCGAACCCCAACTACACCGACTTTGATTACAATTTATTTGGTACGTAGGTAGCCGAGAAAAATTTGAGTCCACCTTTTTTAAAATTACCTATGAATAATCAATCCTAACCCGAAGTACGCGGACTTTGATCACAAAGTATTCGGTACGTACACACTTGTGAAAGGCTCGAGTCGACCTTTTAAAAAAGATACCTATGGATAACCAATGTCCAACCCCGAACTACGCGGACTTTGATCACCAAACTATTGGGTACATAGGCAACAAAGAAAGGCTCGAGTCCACCTTTCATAAAAATTACCTATTAATAATCAATCTCGAACCCCAACTACACCGACTTTGATTACAATTTATTTGGTACGTAGGTAGCCGAGAATAATTTGAGTCCACCTTTTTTAAAATTACCTATGAATAATCAATCCTAACCCGAAGTACGCGGACTTTGATCACAAAGTATTCGGTACGTACACGCTGTGAAAGGCTCGAGTCGACCTTTTAAAAAAGATACCTATGGATAACCAATGTCCAACCCCGAACTACGCGGACTTTGATCACCAAACTATTGGGTACATAGGCAACAAAGAAAGGCTCGAGTCCACCTTTAATAAAAATTACCTATTAATAATCAATCTCGAACCCCAACTACACCGACTTTGATTACAATTTATTTGGTACGTAGGTAGCCGAGAAAAATTTGAGTCCACCTTTTTTAAAATTACCTATGAATAATCAATCCTAACCCGAAGTACGCGGACTTTGATCACAAAGTATTCGGTACGTACATAGTTGTGAAAGGCTCGAGTTGACCTTTTAAAAAAGATACCTATGGATAACCATTGTCCAACCCCGAACTACGCGGACTTTGAGCACCAAACTATTGGGTACATAGGCAACAAAGAAAGGCTCGAGTCCACCTTTCAATAAAAAAATACCTATTAATAATCAATCTCGAACCCCAACTACACCGACTTTGATTACAATTTATTTGGTACGTAGGTAGCCGAGAAAAATTTGAGTCCACCTTTTTTAAAATTACCTATGAATAATCAATCCTAACCCGAAGTACGCGGACTTTGATCACAAAGTATTCGGTACGTACACAGTTGTGAAAGGCTCGAGTCGACCTTTTAAAAAAGATACCTATGGATAACCATTGTCCAACCCCGAACTACGCGGACTTTGAGAACCAAACTATTGGGTACATAGGCAACAATGAAAGGCTCGAGTCCACCTTCAATAAAAAAATACCTATTAATAATCAATCTCGAACCCCAACTACACCGACTTTGATTACAATTTATTTGGTACGTAGGTAGCCGAGAAAAATTTGAGTCCACCTTTTTTAAAAAATTACCTATGAATAATCAATCCTAACCCGAAGTACGCGGACTTTGATCACAAAGTATTCGGTGACGTAATACGTTGTGAAAGGCTCGAGTTGACCTTTTAAAAAAGATACCTATGGATAACCATTGTCCAACCCCGAACTACGCGGACTTTGAGAACCAAACTATTGGGTACATAGGCAACAATGAAAGGCTCGAGTCCACCTTCAATAAAAAAATACCTATTAATAATCAATCTCGAACCCCAACTACACCGACTTTGATTACAATTTATTTGGTACGTAGGTAGCCGAGAAAAATTTGAGTCCACCTTTTTTAAAATTACCTATGAATAATCAATCCTAACCCGAAGTACGCGGACTTTGATCACAAAGTATTCGGTACGTACACGGTTGTGAAAGGCTCGAGTCGACCTTTTAAAAAAAAGATACCTATGGATAACCAATGTCCAACCCCGAACTACGCGGACTTTGATCACCAAACTATTGGGTACATAGGCAACAAAGAAAGGCTCGAGTCCACCTTTCATAAAAATTACCTATTAATAATCAATCTCGAACCCCAACTACACCGACTTTGATTACAATTTATTTGGTACGTAGGTAGCCGAGAATAATTTGAGTCCACCTTTTTTAAAATTACCTATGAATAATCAATCCTAACCCGAAGTACGCGGACTTTGATCACAAAGTATTCGGTACGTACACAGTTGTGAAAGGCTCGAGTTGACCTTTTAAAAAAGATACCTATGGATAACCATTGTCCAACCCCGAACTACGCGGACTTTGAGAACCAAACTATTGGGTACATAGGCAACAATGAAAGGCTCGAGTCCACCTTTCAATAAAAAAATACCTATTAATAATCAATCTCGAACCCCAACTACACCGACTTTGATTACAATTTATTTGGTACGTAGGTAGCCGAGAAAAATTTGAGTCCACCTTTTTTAAAATTACCTATGAATAATCAATCCTAACCCGAAGTACGCGGACTTTGATCACAAAGTATTCGGTACGTACACAATTTGTGAAAGGCTCGAGTTGACCTTTTAAAAAAGATACCTATGGATAACCATTGTCCAACCCCGAACTACGCGGACTTTGAGCACCAAACTATTGGGTACATAGGCAACAATGAAAGGCTCGAGTCCACCTTTAATAAAAAAATACCTATTAATAATCAATCTCGAACCCCAACTACACCGACTTTGATTACAATTTATTTGGTACGTAGGTAGCCGAGAAAAATTTGAGTCCACCTTTTTTAAAATTACCTATGAATAATCAATCCTAACCCGAAGTACGCGGACTTTGATCACAAAGTATTCGGTACGTACACGCTTGTAAAGGCTCGAGTTGACCTTTTAAAAAAGATACCTATGGATAACCATTGTCCAACCCCGAACTACGCGGACTTTGAGCACCAAACTATTGGGTACATAGGCAACAATGAAAGGCTCGAGTCCACCTTCAATAAAAAAATACCTATTAATAATCAATCTCGAACCCCAACTACACCGACTTTGATTACAATTTATTTGGTACGTAGGTAGCCGAGAAAAATTTGAGTCCACCTTTTTTAAAATTACCTATGAATAATCAATCCTAACCCGAAGTACGCGGACTTTGATCACAAAGTATTCGGTACGTACACAGTTTCCAAAGGCTCGAGTTGACCTTTTAAAAAAGATACCTATGGATAACCATTGTCCAACCCCGAACTACGCGGACTTTGAGAACCAAACTATTAAGTACATAGGCAACAAAGAAAGGCTCGAGTCCACCTTTCAATAAAAAATACCTATTAATAATCAATCTCG
>JAUJYP020000495.1:0-19540 GCA_030674075.2 Linum usitatissimum | reverse complement strand
TGCATGATGAAAGTGCACCATATCGTAGGGCACGGTGCATTGTGAATGGTGGAAGTACATGATTCTAATATGCATGGTGCATAGTGGAAGTACACCATACTAAGGTGAAAAGCACAAGGACGTGAGAGAGCACTATACCAAGTTACATTTTGCATAATGGAATTGCACTAGATCAAGGCACACAATGCTTATTGATGGACGAACTAAAAAATATAAAGATACACTATGCATAGTAGAAATTAACTATACAAAGGTCCACGCCCATTGTGCATGGTGCCAATGCATCATACCAGGGTCAAATTCGCATAAAGCATGATGAAAGTGCGCCATACCATAGGGCACGGTGAGTTGTGATTTGTGGAACTACATGATTCTAATGTGCAAGGTGCATAGTGGAAGTACACCATACAAAGGTGCAAAGTACAAGGAGGTAAGAGAGCACTATGCCAAGGTACATTTTGCGTAGTGGAAATGCACTAGATCAAGGGACACAATGCTTATTGGATGGTCAAACTACAAAATATAAAGCTGCACTGTGCATAGTGGAAATTCACTATACAAAGGTCCACTGCCCATTGTGCATGGTGGAACTGCATCATACCAGGGTCAAATTTGCATAATGCATGATGAATGTGCACCATACCATAGGGCACGGTGCATTGTGATTTGTGGAACTACATGATTCTAATGTGCAAGGTGCATAGTGGAAGTACACCATATAAAGGTGCAAAGTACAAGGAGGTAAGAGAGCACTATACAAAATTACATTTTGCATAGTGGAATTGCACTAGATCAATGCATACAATGCTTATTTCATGGTCGAACTACAAAATATAAAGGTACACTATGCATAGTAGAAGTTCACTATACAAAGGTCCACTGCCCATTGTGCATGGTGGCAATGCATCATACCAGGGTCAAATTCGCATAATGCATGATGAAAGTGCACCATATCACAGGGCACGGTGCATTGTGAATGGTGGAAGTACATGATTCTAATATGCATGGTGCATAGTGGAAGTACACCATACTAAGGTGAAAAGCACAAGGACGTGAGAGAGCAGTATACCAAGTTACATTTTGCATAGTGGAATTGCACTAGATCAAGGCACACAATGCTTATTGATGGACGAACTAAAAAATATAAAGATATTCTATGCATAGTAGAAATTAACTATACAAAGGTCCACTGCCCATTGTGCATGGTGCCAATGCATCATACCAGGGTCAAATACGCATAAAGCATGATGAAACTACACCATACCATAGGGCACGGTGCATTGTGATTTGTGGAACTACATTATTCTAATGTGCAAGGTGCATAGTGGAAGTACACCATACAAACGTGCAAATTACAAGGAGGTAAGAGAGAACTATACCAAGTTACATTTTGCATAGTGGAATTGCACTAGATCAAGGCACACAATGCTTATTGATGGACGAACTAAAAAATATGAAGATACACTATGCATAGTAGAAATTAACTATACAAAGGTCCACTGCCCATTGTGCATGGTGGCAATGCATCATACCAGGGTCAAATTCGCATAATGCATGATGAAAGTGCACCATATTGTAGGGCACGGTGCATTGTGAATGGTGGAAGTACATGATTCTAATATGCATGGTGCATAGTGGAAGTACACCATACTAAGGTGAAAAGCACAAGGACGTGAGAGAGCAGTATACCAAGTTACATTTTGCATAGTCGAATTGCACTAGATCAACGCACACAATGCTTATTGATGGACGAACTAAAAAATATAAAGATATTCTATGCATAGTCGAAATTAACTATACAAAGGTCCACTGCCCATTGTGCATGGTGCCAATGCATCATACCAGGGTCAAATTCGCATAAAGCATGATGAAAGTGCGCCATACCATAGGGCACGGTGAGTTGTGATTTGTGGAACTACATGATTCTAATGTGCAAGGTGCATAGTGGAAGTACACCATACAAAGGTGCAAAGTACAAGGAGGTAAGAGAGCACTATGCCAAGTTACATTTTGCGTAGTGGAAATGCACTAGATCAAGGCACACAATGCTTATTGGATGGTCGAACTACAAAATATAAAGGCTGCATGTGCATAGTGGAAATTCACTATACAAAGGTCCACCGCCCATTGTGCATGGTGGAACCGCATCATACCGGGGTCAAATTTTCATAATGCATGATGAATGTGCACCATACCATAGGGCACGGTGCATTGTGATTTGTGGAACTACATGATTCTAATGTGCAAGGTGCATAGTGGAAGTACACCATATAAAGGTGCAAAGTACAAGGAGGTAAGAGAGCACTATACCAAATTACATTTTGCATAGTGGAATTGCACTAGATCAATGCATACAATGCTTATTTCATGGTCGAACTACAAAATATAAAGGTACACTATGCATAGTAGAAGTTCACTATACAAAGGTCCACTGCCCATTGTGCATGGTGGCAATGCATCATACCAGGGTCAAATTCGCATAATGCATGATGAAAGTGCACCATATCACAGGGCACGGTGCATTGTGAATGGTGGAAGTACATGATTCTAATATGCATGGTGCATAGTGGAAGTACACCATACTAAGGTGAAAAGCACAAGGACGTGAGAGAGCAAAGATACCAAGTTACATTTTGCATAGTGGAATTGCACTAGATCAAGGCACACAATGCTTATTGATGGACGAACTAAAAAATATAAAGATATTCTATGCATAGTAGAAATTAACTATACAAAGGTCCACTGCCCATTGTGCATGGTACCAATGCATCATACCAGGGTCAAATTCGCATAAAGCATGATGAAACTACACCATACCATAGGGCACGGTGCATTGTGATTTGTGGAACTACATTATTCTAATGTGCAAGGTGCATAGTGGAAGTACACCATACAAACGTGCAAATTACAGGGAGGTAAGAGAGAACTATACCAAATTACATTTTGCATAATGGAATTGCACTAGATCAAGGCACACAATGCTTATTGATGGACGAACTAAAAAATATAAAGATACACTATGCATAGTAGAACTTAACTATACAAAGGTCCACTGCCCATTGTGCATGGCGGCAATGCATCATACCAGGGTCAAATTCGCATAATGCATGATGAAAGTGCACCATATCATAGGGCACGGTGCATTGTGAATGGTGGAAGTACATGATTCTAATATGCATGGTGCATAGTGGAAGTACACCATACTAAGGTGAAAAGCACAAGGACGTGAGAGAGCACTATACCAAGTTACATTTTGCATAATGGAATTGCACTAGATCAAGGCACACAATGCTTATTGATGGACGAACTAAAAAATATAAAGATACACTATGCATAGTAGAAATTAACTATACAAAGGTCCACTCGCCCATTTTGCATGGTGCCAATGCATCATACCGGGGTCAAGTTCGCATAAAGCATGATGAAAGTGCAGCATACCATAGGGCACGGTGAGTTGTGATTTGTGGAACTACATGATTCTAATGTGCAAGGTGCATAGTGGAAGTACACCATATAAAGGTGCAAAGTACAAGGAGGTAAGAGAGCACTATACCAAATTACATTTTGCATAGTGGAATTGCACTAGATCAATGCATACAATGCTTATTTCATGGTCGAACTACAAAATATAAAGGTATACTATGCATAGTAGAAGTTCACTATACAAAGGTCCACTGCCCATTGTGCATGGTGGCAATGCATCATACCAGGGTCAAATTCGCATAATGCATGATGAAAGTGCACCATATCATAGGGCACGGTGCATTGTGAATGGTGGAAGTACATGATTCTAATATGCATGGTGCATAGTGGAAGTACACCATACTAAGGTGAAAAGCACAAGGACGTGAGAGAGCAGTATACCAAGTTACATTTTGCATAGTGGAATTGCACTAGATCAAGGCACACAATGCTTATTGATGGACGAACTAAAAAATATAAAGATATTCTATGCATAGTAGAAATTAACTATACAAAGGTCCACTGCCCATTGTGCATGGTGCCAATGCATCATACCGGGGTCAAATTTGCATAAAGCATGATGAAAGTGCGCCATACCATAGGGCACGGTGAGTTGTGATTTGTGGAACTACATGATTCTAATGTGCAAGGTGCATAGTGGAAGTACACCATACAAAGGTGCAAAGTACAAGGAGGTAAGAGAGCACTATGCCAAGTTACATTTTGCGTAGTGGAAATGCACTAGATCAAGGCACACAATGCTTATTGGATGGTCGAACTACAAAATATAAAGCTGCACCGTGCATAGTGGAAATTCACTATACAAAGGTCCACCGCCCATTGTGCATGGTGGAACCGCATCATACCGGGTCAAATTTGCATAATGCATGATGAATGTGCACCATACCATAGGGCACGGTGCATTGTGATTTGTGGAACTACATGATTCTAATGTGCAAGGTGCATAGTGGAAGTACACCATATAAAGGTGCAAAGTACAAGGAGGTAGGAGAGCACTATACCAAATTACATTTTGCATAGTGGAATTGCACTAGATCGATGCATACAATGCTTATTTCATGGTCGAACTACAAAATATGAAGGTACACTATGCATAGTAGAAGTTCACTATACAAAGGTCCACTGCCCATTGTGCATGGTGGCAATGCATCATACCAGGGTCAAATTCGCATAATGCATGATGAAAGTGCACCATATCATAGGGCACGGTGCATTGTGAATGGTGGAAGTACATGATTCTAATATGCATGGTGCATAGTGGAAGTACACCATACTAAGGTGAAAAGCACAAGGACGTGAGAGAGCAGTATACCAAGTTACATTTTGCATAGTGGAATTGCACTAGATCAAGGCACACAATGCTTATTGATGGACGAACTAAAAAATATAAACATATTCTATGCATAGTCGAAATTAACTATACAAAGGTCCACTGCCCATTGTGCATGGTGCCAATGCATCATACCAGGGTCAAATTCGCATAAAGCATGATGAAACTACACCATACCATAGGGCACGGTGCATTGTGATTTGTGGAACTACATGATTCTAATGTGCAAGGTGCATAGTGGAAGTACACCATACAAACGTGCAAATTACAAGGAGGTAAGAGAGAACTATACCAAATTACATTTTGCATAATGGAATTGCACTAGATCAAGGCACACAATGCTTATTGATGGACGAACTAAAAAATATAAAGATACACTATGGATAGTAGAAATTAACTATACAAAGGTCCACTGCCCATTGTGCATGGTGGCAATGCATCATACCAGGGTCAAATTCGCATAATGCATGATGAAAGTTCACCATATCATAGGGCACGGTGCATTGTGAATGGTGGAAGTACATGATTCTAATATGCATGGTGCATAGTGGAAGTACACCATACTAAGGTGAAAAGCACAAGGACGTGAGAGAGCACTATACCAAGTTACATTTTGCATAATGGAATTGCACTAGATCAAGGCACACAATGCTTATTGATGGACGAACTAAAAAATATAAAGATACACTATGCATAGTAGAAATTAACTATACAAAGGTCCACTGCCCATTTTGCATGGTGCCAATGCATCATACCAGGGTCAAATTCGCATAAAGCATGATGAAAGTGCAGCATACCATAGGGCACGGTGAGTTGTGATTTGTGGAACTACATGATTCTAATGTGCAAGGTGCATAGTGGAAGTACACCATATAAAGGTGCAAAGTACAAGGAGGTAAGAGAGCACTATACCAAATTACATTTTGCATAGTGGAATTGCACTAGATCAATGCATACAATGCTTATTTCATGGTCGAACTACAAAATATAAAGGTATACTATGCATAGTAGAAGTTCACTATACAAAGGTCCACTTGCCCATTGTGCATGGTGGCAATGCATCATACCAGGGTCAAATTCGCATAATGCATGATGAAAGTGCACCATATCATAGGGCACGGTGCATTGTGAATGGTGGAAGTACATGATTCTAATATGCATGGTGCATAGTGGAAGTACACCATACTAAGGTGAAAAGCACAAGGACGTGAGAGAGCAGTATACCAAGTTACATTTTGCATAGTGGAATTGCACTAGATCAAGGCACACAATGCTTATTGATGGACGAACTAAAAAATATAAAGATAATCTATGCATAGTAGAAATTAACTATACAAAGGTCCACTGCCCATTGTGCATGGTGCCAATGCATCATACCAGGGTCAAATTCGCATAAAGCATGATGAAAGTGCAGCATACCATAGGGCACGGTGAGTTGTGATTTGTGGAACTACATGATTCTAATGTGCAAGGTGCATAGTGGAAGTACACCATATAAAGGTGCAAAGTACAAGGAGGTAAGAGAGCACTATACCAAATTACATTTTGCATAGTGGAATTGCACTAGATCAATGCATACAATGCTTATTTCATGGTCGAACTACAAAATATAAAGGTATACTATGCATAGTAGAAGTTCACTATACAAAGGTCCACTGCCCATTGTGCATGGTGGCAATGCATCATACCAGGGTCAAATTCGCATAATGCATGATGAAAGTGCACCATATCATAGGGCACGGTGCATTGTGAATGGTGGAAGTACATGATTCTAATATGCATGGTGCATAGTGGAAGTACACCATACTAAGGTGAAAAGCACAAGGACGTGAGAGAGCAGTATACCAAGTTACATTTTGCATAGTGGAATTGCACTAGATCAAGGCACACAATGCTTATTGATGGACGAACTAAAAAATATAAAGATATTCTATGCATAGTAGAAATTAACTATACAAAGGTCCACTGCCCATTGTGCATGGTGCCAATGCATCATACCAGGGTCAAATTCGCATAAAGCATGATGAAAGTGCGCCATACCATAGGGCACGGTGAGTTGTGATTTGTGGAACTACATGATTCTAATGTGCAAGGTGCATAGTGGAAGTACACCATACAAAGGTGCAAAGTACAAGGAGGTAAGAGAGCACTATGCCAAGTTACATTTTGCGTAGTGGAAATGCACTAGATCAAGGCACACAATGCTTATTGGATGGTCGAACTACAAAATATAAAGCTGCTAGTGCATAGTGGAAATTCACTATACAAAGGTCCACTGCCCATTGTGCATGGTGGAACCGCATCATACCGAGGTCAAATTTGCATAATGCATGATGAATGTGCACCATACCATAGGGCACGGTGCATTGTGATTTGTGGAACTACATGATTCTAATGTGCAAGGTGCATAGTGGAAGTACACCATATAAAGGTGCAAAGTACAAGGAGGTAGGAGAGCACTATACCAAATTACATTTTGCATATTGGAATTGCACTAGATCGATGCATACAATGCTTATTTCATGGTCGAACTACAAAATATGAAGGTACACTATGCATAGTAGAAGTTCACTATACAAAGGTCCACTGCCCATTGTGCATGGTGGCAATGCATCATACCAGGGTCAAATTCGCATAATGCATGATGAAAGTGCACCATATCATAGGGCACGGTGCATTGTGAATGGTGGAAGTACATGATTCTAATATGCATGGTGCATAGTGGAAGTACACCATACTAAGGTGAAAAGCACAAGGACGTGAGAGAGCAGTATACCAAGTTACATTTTGCATAGTGGAATTGCACTAGATCAAGGCACACAATGCTTATTGATGGACGAACTAAAAAATATAAAGATATTCTATGCATAGTAGAAATTAACTATACAAAGGTCCACTGCCCATTGTGCATGGTGCCAATGCATCATACCAGGGTCAAATTCGCATAAAGCATGATGAAAGTGCGCCATACCATAGGGCACGGTGAGTTGTGATTTGTGGAACTACATGATTCTAATGTGCAAGGTGCATAGTGGAAGTACACCATACAAAGGTGCAAAGTACAAGGAGGTAAGAGAGCACTATGCCAAGTTACATTTTGCGTAGTGGAAATGCACTAGATCAAGGCACACAATGCTTATTGGATGGTCGAACTACAAAATATAAAGCTGCACTGTGCATAGTGGAAATTCACTATACAAAGGTCCACTGCCCATTGTGCATGGTGGAACTGCATCATACCAGGGTCAAATTTGCATAATGCATGATGAATGTGCACCATACCATAGGGCACGGTGCATTGTGATTTGTGGAACTACATGATTCTAATGTGCAAGGTGCATAGTGGAAGTACACCATATAAAGGTGCAAAGTACAAGGAGGTAGGAGAGCACTATACAAAATTACATTTTGCATAGTGGAATTGCACTAGATCGATGCATACAATGCTTATTTCATGGTCGAACTACAAAATATAAAGGTACACTATGCATAGTAGAAGTTCACTATACAAAGGTCCACTGCCCATTGTGCATGGTGGCAATGCATCATACCAGGGTCAAATTCGCATAATACATGATGAAAGTGCACCATATCATAGGGCACAGTGCATTGTGAATGGTGGAAGTACATGATTCTAATATGCATGGTACATAGTGGAAGTACACCATACTAAGGTGAAAAGCACAAGGACGTGAGAGAGCAGTATACCAAGTTACATTTTGCATAGTGGAATTGCACTAGATCAAGGCACACAATGCTTATTGATGGACGAACTAAAAAATATAAAGATATTCTATGCATAGTAGAAATTAACTATACAAAGGTCCACTGCCCATTGTGCATGGTGCCAATGCATCATACCAGGGTCAAATTCGCATAAAGCATGATGAAAGTGCACCATACCATAGGGCACGGTGAGTTGTGATTTGTGGAACTACATGATTCTAATGTGCAAGGTGCATAGTGGAAGTACACCATACAAAGGTGCAAAGTACAAGGATGCAAGAGAGCATTATACCAAATTACATTTTGCATAGTGGAATTGCAATAGATCAATGCATACAATGCTTATTGCATGGTCTTACTACAAAATATAAAGGTACGCTATGCATAGTAGAAGTTTACTATACAAAGGTCCACTACCCATTGTGCATGGTGGCAATGCATCATACCAGGGTCAAATTCGCATAATGCATAATGAAAGTGCACCATATCATAGGGCACGGTGCATTGTGAATGGTGGAAGTACATGATTCTAATATCCATGGTGCATAGTTGAAGTACACCATACTAAGGTCAAAAGCATAAGGACGTGAGAGAGTACTATACCAAGTTAGATTTTGCATAGTGGAATTACACTAGATCAAGGCACACAATGCTTATTGCATGGTCGAAACACAAAATATAAAGGTACACTATGCATACGAGAAATTAACTATATAAAGATCCATTGCCATTCTGCATGGTGCCAATCCATAATACCAAGGTCAAATTCGCATAAAGCATGATGAAAGTGCACCATAACATAAGGCACGGTGCATTGTGATTTGTGGAACTACATGACTCTAATGTGTAAGGTGCATAGTGGAAGTAGACCATACAAAGGTGCAAAGTACAAGGAGGTAAGAGAGGACAATAAAAAATTACATTTTGCATAGTGGAATTGCACTGGATCAAGGCACATAATGCTTATTGCATGGTCGAACTACAAAATATAAAGGTGCACTGTGCATAGTGGAAATTCACTATACAATGGTTTACTGCCCATTGTGCATTGTGGAAATGCATCATAACAGGGTCAAATTTGCATAAAGCATGATGAAACTACACCATACCATAGGGCACGGTGCATTGTGATTTGTGGAACTACATGATTCTAATGTACAAGGTGCATAGTGGAAGTACACCATACAAACGTGCAAATTACAAGGAGGTAAGAGAGCACTATACCAAATTACATTTTGTATAGTGGAATTGCACTAGATCAAGGCACACAATGCTTATTACATGGCCGAACTACAAAATATAAAGGTGTACTGTACACAGTGGAAATTCACTATACAAAGGTCTACTGCCTATTGTGCATGGTTAAATGCATCAAAACAGGGTGAATTTGCATAATGCATGATGAAAGTGCACCATACCATAGGGCATAGTGCATTGTGATTATTGGAACTACATGATTCTAATGTGCAAGGTGCATAGTTGAAGTACACCATACAAAGGTGCAAAGTACAAGGAGGTAAGAGAGCACTATACCAAATTACATTTTGGATAGTGGAATCGCACTAGATTAATGCATACAATGCTTATTGCATGGTCGAACTACAAAATATAAAGGTACACTATGCATAGTAGAAGTTCAGTATACAAAGGTCCACTGCCCATTGTGCATGGTGGAAATGCATCATACCAGGGTCAAATTCGCATAAACCATGATGAAAGTGCCCCAAGACATAGGGCACGGTGCATTGTGACTTGTGGAACTACATGATTTTAATGTGCAAGGTGGATAGTGGAAGTAGACCATACAAAGGTACAAAGTACAAGGAGGTAAGAGAGGACTATATAAATTACATTTTGCATAGTGGAATTGCACAACATCAAGGCACACAATGCTTATTGCATGGTCGAACTACAAAATATAAAGGTGTACTGTGCATAGTGGAAATTCACTATACAATGGTTTACTGCCCATTGTGCATGGTGGAAATGCATCATAACAGGGTCAAATTTGCATAAAGCATGATGAAAGTGCACCATACCATAAGGCACGGTGCATTGTGATTTGTGGAACTACATGATTCTAATGTGCAAGGTGCATAGTGAAACTACACCATACAAAGGTGCAAAGTACAAGGAGGTAAGAGAGCACTATACTAAATTACATTTTGCATAGTGGAATTGCACTAGATCAAGGCACACAATGCTTATTGCATGGCCGAACTACAAAATATAAAGGTGTACTATGCATAGTGGAAATTCACAATGCAAAGGTCTACTGCCTATTGTGCATGGTGGAAATGCATCAAAACAGGGTGAAATTTGCATAATGCATGATGAAAGTGAACCATACCATAGGGCATGCTACATTGTGATTTGTGGAATTATATGATTCTAATGTGCAAGGTGCATAGTGGCAGTACACCATAAAAAGGTGTAAAGTACAAGGAGGTAAGAGAGCACTATACCAAATAACATTTTGCATAGTGGAATTGCACTAGATCAAGGCAGACAATGCTTATTGCATGGTCGAACTAGAAAATATAATGGTGCACTATGCATAGTGGAAATTCACTATACAAAGGTCCACTGCCCATTGTGCATGGTGGAACTGCATCATTCCAGGGTCAAATTCACATAATGCATGATGAAAGTGCACCATACCATAGGGTATGGTGCATTGTGATTTGCGGAATTATATGATTCTAATGTGCAAGGTGCATAGTGGAAGTACACAATACAAAGGTGCAAAGTACAAGGAGGTTAGAGGGCACTATACCAAATTAAATTTTGCATAGTGGAATTGCACTAGATCAAGGCACACAATGCTTATTGCATGGTCGAACTACAAAATATAAAGGTGCACTGTGCATAGTGGAAAATCACTATACACAGGTCCACTGTCTATTGTATATGGTCGAAGTGCATCATACTACGGTCAAATTCGCATAATGCATGATGTAAGTGCACGTTAGCATAGGGCACGGTGCATTGTGAATGGTTGAACTGCATGATTCAAATGTGCACGGTGCATAGTGGAAGTACACCATACAAACGTGCAAAGTACAAGGAGGTAAGGGAGCATTATACCATATTAAATTTTGCATAGTGGAATTGCACTAGATCAATGCATATAATGCTTATTGCATGGTCGAACTACAAAATATAAAGTTACACTATGCATAGTAGAAGTTCACTATACAAAGGTCCACTGCCCATTGTGCATGGTGGAACAGCAACATTCCAGGGTCAAATTCACATAATGCATGATGAAAGTGCAGCATACCATAGGGCATGGTGCATTGTGATTTGTGGAATTATATGATTCTAATGTGCAAGGTGCATAGTGGAAGTACACTATGCAAAGGTAAAAAGTACAAGGAGGTTAGAGAGCACTATACCAAATTACATTTTGCATAGTGGAATTGCACTAGATCAAGGCACACAATGCTTATTCGATGGTCGAACTACAAAATATAATGGTGCATTGTGCATAGTGGAAATTCACTATACGAAGGTCCACTGCCCATTGTGCATGGTGGAACTGCATCATTCCAGGGTCAAATTCACATAATGCATGATGAAAGTGCACCATACCATAGGGCATGGTGCATTGTGATTTGTGGAATTATATGATTCTAATGTGCAAGGTGCATAGTGGAAGTACACTATACAAAGGTGCAAAGTACAAGGAGGTAAGAGAGCACTATACCCAATTACATTTTGCAAAGTGGAATTGCATTGGATCAAGGCACACAATGCTTATTGCATGGTCGAATTCCAAAATATAAAGGTGCAAAGTGCATTGTGGATAATCACTATACAAAGGTCCACTACCTATTGTGCATGGTAGAAATGCATCATACCATGGTCAAATTCGCATAATGCATGAAAGTGCACAATACCATAGTTATATTTTGCATAGTGGAATTGCACTAGATCAAGGCACATAATGCTTATTGTATGGTCAAAGTGCATCATACTACGGTCAAATTCGCATAATGCATGATGTAAGTGCACGTTACCATAGGGCACGGTGAATTTTGAATGGTTGAACTGCATGATTCTAATGTGCAAGGTGCATAGTCGATGTATACCATACAAAGGTGCAAAGTACAAGGAGGCCAGAGAACACTATACCAAGTTACATTTTGGATAGTGGAATCGCACTAGATCAAGGCACACAATGCTTATTGCATGGTCGAACTACAAAATATAAAGGTGCACTTTGCATAGTGGAAATTCACTATACAAAGGTCCACTGCCCATTGTGCATGGTGGAAGTGCATCATACCAGGGTCAAATTCGCATAATGCATGATGAAAGTGCACCATATCATAGGGCACGGTGCATTGTGAATGGTGAAAGTACATGATTCTAATATGCATGGTGCATAGTGGAAGTACACCATACTAAGGTGAAAAGCCTAAGGACGTGAGAGAGCACTATACCAAGTTACATTTTGCATAGTGGAATTGCACTAGATCAAGGCACACAATGCTTATTGATGGTCGAACTACAAAAAATAAAGCGGCACTGTGCATAGTTGAAATTTACTTTACAAAGGTCCACTGCCCATGGTGCATGGTTGAAGTGCATCATACCATGGACAAATGTGCATAATTCATTATGAAGGTGCACCATACCATAGGATACGGTGCATTTTGAATGGTGGAACTACATCATTCTAATGTGCAATGTGCGTAGTGGAAGTACACCATACTGTGGTGAAAAGTACAACGAGGTGAGAGTGCACTATACCAAGGTACATTATGCATAGTTGAATTGCACTATACCAAGGCACAAAATGCATATTGGATGGTCGAACCACAAAAAATAAAGGTGCAATGTGCTTATTGGAAATTGACTTTCAAAAGGTCCACTGCCTATGGTGCATGGTTGAAGTGCATAACACCACCGTCAAATATGCATAATTCATGATGAAAGTGCACCATACAATAGGGCACGATGCATTTTGAATAGTGGAACTACATCATTCTAATGTGCAAGGTGCGTAGTGGAAGTACACCATACTTTGGTGCAAAGTACAAGGAGGTGAGAGTGCATTATACCAAGGTACATTATGAATAGTTGAATTGCACTATACCAAGGAACAAAATGCATATTGATTGGTCGAACTACAAAAAATAAAGGTGCACTGTGCTTAGTGGAAATTGACTTTCAAAAGGTCCACTGTCTATGGTGCATGGTTGAAGTGCATAACACCACGGTCAGATGTGAATAAATCATTATGAAAGTGCACCATACAATAGGGCACGGTGCATTTTCAATAGTGGAACTACATCATTCTAATGTGCAAGGTGCGTAGTGGAAGTACACCATACTTTGGTGCAAAGTACAAGGAGGTGAGAGTGCATTATACCAAGGTACATTATGAATAGTTGAATTGCACTATACCAAGGCACAAAATGCATATTGATTGGTCGAACTACAAAAAATAAAGGTGCACTATGCATAGTGGAAATTGAATTTAAAAAGGTCCACTGGCCATGGTGCATGGTTGAAGTGCATCATACCAGGGTCAAATGTGCATAATTTATTACGAAAGTGCACCATACCATAGGGTATGGTGCATTGTAAATGGTGTAACTACATCATTTGTGCAAGGTGCGTAGTGGAAGTACACCATACTTTGGTGCAAACTAAGAGGAGGTGAGAGTGCACTATACCAAGGTACATTATGCATAGTTGAATTGCACTATACCAAGGCACAAAATGCATATTGGATGGTCGAACTACAAAAAATAAAGGTGCACTGTGCTTAGTGGAAATTGACTTTCAAAAGGTCCACTATCTATGGTTCATGGTTGAAGTGCATAACACCACGGTCAAATGTGCATAATTCATTATGAAAGTGCACCATACAATAGGGCACGGTGCATTATGAATAGTGGAACTACATCATTCTAATGTGCAAGGTGCGTAGTGGAAGTACAGCATACTTAGGTGCAAAGTATAAGGAGGTGAGAGTGCACTATACCAAGGTACATTATGAATAGTTGAATTGCACTATACCAAGGCACAAAATGCATATTAATTTGTCGAACTACAAAAAATAAAGGTGCACTATGCATAGTGCAAATTGAATTTAAAAAGGTCCAGTTTCCATGGTGCATGGTTAAAGTGCATCATACCAGGGTCAAATGTGCATAATTTATTATGAAAGTGCACCATACCATAGGGCATGGTGCATTGTAAATGGTGTAACTACATCATTCTAATGTGCAAGGTGGGTAGTGGAAGTACACCATAATTGTGTGCAAACTACAAGGAGGTGAGAGTGCACTATACCAAGCCACATTATGCATTGTGGAATTGCACTATACCACGTCATAAAATGCATATTGGATGGTCGAGCTAAAAAAATAATGGTGCCATGTGCTTAGTGGAAATTGACTTTCAAAAGGTCCACTGTCTATGGTGCATGGTTGAAGTGCATCATACCAGGGTGAAATGTGCATAATTCATTATGAAAGTGCACCATACCATAGGGCACGGTCCATTGTGAATGGTGGAACTCCATTATTCTAATGTGCAAGGTGCGTAGTGGAAGTACACCATAATTGTGTGCAAACTACAAGGAGGTGAGAGTGCACTATACCAAGGTACATTATGCATAGTTGAATTGCACTATACCAAGGTAGAAAATGCATATTGGATGGTCGAGCTATAAAAAATAAAGATGCACTGTGCTTAGTGGAAATTGATTTTCAAAAGGTCCACTGTCTATGGTGCATGGTTGAAGTGCATAACACCACGGTCAAATGTGCATAATTCATTATGAAAGTGCACCCTACAATAGGGCACGGTGCATTTTGAATAATGGAACTACATCATTCTAATGTGCAAGGTGCATAGTGGAAGTACACCATACTTTGGTGCAAAGTTCAAGGAGGTGAGAGTGCACTATACCAAGGTACATTATGAATAGTTGAATTGCACTATACCAAGGCGCAAAATGCATATTGATTGGTCGAACTACAAAAAATAAAGGTGCACTATGCATAGTGGAAATTGAATTTAAAAAGGTCCATTGTCCATGGTGCATGGTTGAAGTGCATCATACCAGGGTCAAATGTGCATAATTTATTATGAAAGTGCACCATACCATAGGGTATGGTGCATTGTAAATGGTGTAACTACATCATTTTAATGTGCAAGGTGCGTAGTGGAAGTACACCATACTTTGGTTCAAAGTACAAGGAGGTGAGAGTGCACTATACCAATGTACATTATGAATAGTTGAATTGCACTATACCAAGGCACAAAATGCATATTGATTGGTCGAACTACAAAAAATAAAGGTGCACTATGCATAGTGGAAATCGAATTTAAAAAGGTCCACTGTCCATGGTGCATGTTTGAAGTGCATCATACCAGGGTCAAATGTGCATAATTTGTTATGAAAATGCACCATACCATAGGGTATGGTGCATTGTAAATGGTGTAACTACATCATTTTAATGTGCAAGGTGCATAGTGGAAGTACACCATACTTTGGTGCAAAGTACAAGGAGGTGAGAGTGCACTATACCAAGGTACATTATGAATAGTTGAATTGCACTATACCAAGGCACAAAATGCATATTGATTGGTCGAACTATAAAAAATAAAGGTGCACTATGCATAGTGGAAATTGAATTTAAAAAGGTCCACTGGCCATGGTGCATGGTTGAAGTGCATCATATCAGGGTCAAATGTGCATAATTTATTATGAAAGTGCACCATACCATAGGGCACGGTGCATTGTAAATGGTGGAACTACATCATTGTAATGTGCGAGGCGCGTAGTGGAAGTACACCATAATTAGGTGCAAACTACAAGGAGGTGAGAGTGCACTATACCAAGGTACATTATGCATAGTTGAATTGCACTATACCAAGGTAGAAAATGCATATTGGAAGGTCGAGCTATAAAAAATAAAGATGCACTGTGCTTTATGGAAATTGACGTTCAAAAGGTCCACTGTCTATGGTGCATGGTTGAAGTGCATAACACCACGGTCAAATGTGCATAATTCATTATGAAAGTGCACCATACAATAGGGCACGGTGCATTTTGAATAATGGAACTACATCATTCTAATGTGCAAGGTGCGTAGTGGAAGTACACCATACTTTGGTGCAAAGTTCAAGGAGGTGAGAGTGCACTATACCAAGGTACATTATGAATAGTTGAATTGCACTATACCAAGGCGCAAAATGCATATTGATTGGTCGAACTTCAAAAAATAAAGGTGCACTATGCATAGTGGAAATTGAATTTAAAAAGGTCCATTGTCCATGGTGCATGGTTGAAGTTCATCATACCAGGGTCAAATGTGCATAATTTATTATGAAATTGTACCATACCATAGGGCATGGTGCATTGTAAATGGTGTAACTACATCATTCTAATGTGCAAGGTGCGTAGTGGAAGTAAACCATAATTTTGTGCAAACTACAAGGAGGTGAGAGTGCACTATACCAAGCTACATTATGCATTGTGGAATTGCACTATACCATGTCATAAAATGCATATTGGATGGTCGAGCTAAAAAAAATAAAGGTGCCATGTGCTTAGTGGAAATTGACTTTCAAAAGGTCCACTGTCCATGGTGCATGGTTGAAGTGCATCATACCAGGGTCAAATGTGCATAATTTGTTATGAAAATGCACCATACCATAGGGTATGGTGCATTGTAAATGGTGTAACTACATCATTTTAATGTGCAAGGTGCGTAGTGGAAGTACACCATACTTTGGTGCAACGTACAAGGAGGTGAGAGAGCACTATACCAAGGTACGTTATGCTTTGTGGAATTTCACTATACCAAGGAAGAAAATGCGTATTGGATGGTCGAACTACAAAAAATAAAAGTGCATTGTGCTTAGTGGAAATTGACTTTAAAAAGGTCCACTGTCCATGGTGCATGGTTGAAGTGCACCATACCAGGGTCAAATGTGCATAATTGATGATGAAAGTGCACCATACCACAAGGCACGGTGTATTGTGAATGGTTCAACTACATCATTCTAATGTGCAAGGTGCTTAGTGGACGTACACCATAATTTGGTGCAAAGTACAAGAAGGTAAGAGTGCACTATACCAAGTTACGTTATGCATTGTGGAACTTCACTATACCAAGGTAGAAAATGCATATTTGATGGTCGAACTACAAAAGATAAAGGGGCACTGTGCTTAGTGGAAATTGACTTTAAAAAGGTCCACTATCCATGGTGCATGGTTGAAGTGCACCATACCAGGGTCAAATATGCATAATTGATGATGAAAGTACACCATCCCACAAGGCACGGTGTATTGTGAATGGTGGAACTACATCATTCTAATGTGCAAGGTGCTTAGTGGACGTACACCATAATTTGGTGCAAACTACAAGGAGGTGAGAATGCACTATACCAAGCTACATTATGCATTGTGGAATTGCACTATACCAAGGTAGAAAATGCATATTGGATGGTCGAACTACAAAAAATAAAGGTGCACTATGCATAGTGGAAATTGAATTTAAAAAGGTCCACTGGCCATGGTGCATGGTTGAAGTGCATCATACCAGGCTCAAATGTGCATAATTTATTATGAAAGTGCACCATACCATAGGGCATGGTGCATTGTAAATGGTGTAACTACATCATTCTAATGTGCAAGGTGCGTAGTGGAAGTAAACCATAATTTTGTGCAAACTACAAGGAGGTCAGAGTGCATTATACCAAGGTACATTATGCATTGTGGAATTGCACAATACCAAGGCACAAAATGCATATTGGATGGTCGAACTACACAAAATAAAGGTGCACTATGCTTAGTGGAAATTGACTTTCAAAAGGTCCACTATCTATGGTTCATGGTTGAAGTGCATAACACCACGGTCAAATGTGCATAATTCATGATGAAAGTGCACCATACAATAGGGCACGGTGCATTATGAATAGTGGAACTACATCATTCTAATGTGCAAGGTGCGTAGTGGAAGTACATCATACTTAGGTGCAAAGTACAAGGAGGTGAGAGTGCACTATACCAAGGTACATTATGAATAGTTGAATTGCACTATACCAAGGCACAAAATGCATATTAATTGGTCGAACTACAAAAATTAAAGGTGCACTATGCATAGTGCAAATTGAATTTAAAAAGGTCCACTTTCCATGGTGCATGGTTAAAGTGCATCATACCAGGGTCAAATGTGCATAATTTATTATGAAAGTGCACCATACCATAGGGCACGGTCCATTGTGAATGGTGGAACTCCATCATTCTAATGTGCAAGGTGCGTAGTGGAAGTACACCATAATTGTGTGCAAACTACAAGGAGGTGAGAGTGCACTATACCAAGGTACATTATGCATTGTGGAATTGCACTATACTAAGGCACAAAATGCATATTTGATGGTCGAACTACAAAAAACAAAGCTGCACTGTGCATAGTGGAAATTGACTTTACAAAGGTCCACTGTCCATGGTGCATGTTTGAAGTGCATCATACCAGGGTCAAATGTGCATAATTTGTTATGAAAATGCACCATACCATAGGGTATGGTGCATTGTAAATGGTGTAACTACGTCATTTTAATGTGCAAGGTGCGTAGTGGAAGTACACCATACTTTGGTTCAGAGTACAAGGAGGTGAGAGTGCACTATACCAAGGTACATTATGAATAGTTGAATTGCACTATACCAAGGCACAAAATGCATATTGATTGGTCGAACTACAAAAAATAAAGGTGCACTATGCATAGTGGAAATCGAATTTAAAAAGGTCCACTGTCCATGGTGCATGTTTGAAGTGCATCATACCAGGGTCAAATGTGCATAATTTGTTATGAAAATGCACCATCCCATAGGGTATGGTGCATTGTAAATGGTGTAACTACATCATTTTAATGTGCAAGGTGCGTAGTGGAAGTACACCATACTTTGGTGCAAAGTACAAGGAGGTGAGAGTGCACTATACCAAGGTACATTATGAATAGTTGAATTGC